>CASHTH010001974.1:0-47424 GCA_030341885.1 Geodia barretti
TGCTTGTTGTTGTTGTTTATAAACTTATAATTTTTGATGAATGCTCATTATGGTACATCAGTATACCAAGTTTCATTGTTATAGGATGCACCATAAACAAGTTATAAGCACAAACACTTTTTACAAGTTCTTATTGCCTGAGGCTGTTTGTTGTTGTTTACAAACTTGTAATGTTTACATTTTGATACGAATGATGGGTTGCATAATATGTGTACAAAGTTTTATCACTCTGGGTATTAGCTTTACCGAGTTAGCACACTTTATTTGTTCCTATCATAATGTATGGCCTGGGGCTATTTTTTTTGGTTACTTGTAAACAACATTGTTTACAAACAAAATCATATTATGCTCTTGCACGACCTGTCATGGATTGTTAAAAGTTTCATCTCTGTATCTTTCCTGGTTTTTTTATTCGCTTGTCGAAAACTGAACAACGACAATGACAAGAAGAATTTTGAAAACTGACTCTCTTGAATAAATCAATTGCCGATTACTCGATTTAAGCCATTTCCTGGGTACATGTGTTTTTGACGATATGGATCAGACTGATATGTCAGCAGTATTGTTCAGCAATAAATTGTTGATATGTCAGCAGTATTGTTGAACAAGAGAGTGGTTGGACGGACCGGAGACTTTACTTACGATACCAATTAGCATAGATTACACCGTATGATGTCACAGCCCATTTTTTTATGACTTTAAGTTTCTTGGTTCTCTGGACATGATAGCTCCATTATTCTGGTAAACCAGAGTGTTGAAACAACTTGAAATAATAATATATCCAATGTTTAGGTCTCCTCAAGGAGAGTGACGATACAACACATGCATGCTAGTTGCATCGGTGGGTAGCAGTTAGAGCAATTGCTGAGGTGTTTCGATCGATCGCGCACTGCACTCGCGTACATGCATGTTGGCTTTTTCACTTGTTTTCACGCCATATCTCTGGAACACAGTCATTTCAGCCTTTCACTTTTCATGCTTTCATAGCCCTGAAGCTGCTCATAGGCCACCTCGTAGCCTGTAGTGCGAGAACTCGCATGGACAGACAAACAGGCAGACAGGCACACAGACCAAGTACCGTAACCCTCGCTGCGCATGCGTGCCGAGGGTTAATAAGGTAGAGAACAATGACAGAGCAAGCAATTCAATCAGTTTGGCGCGTGTAAGGATAGGGTGGTAGAGGAAAAGGTGTATGTGATAGAAACTATTGGTGTAGCCATCCTAGTCACTTCAGTTGTATCGCTACTCTCCATGAGGGGAAGAGGCCTATGTGAGGAGACCGAAACGTTGGATATTATATCCAGTTTGTTTCAACACTCTGGTTTATCAGAATAATATTAAAAAAAGTCAACCCATTATTATGGATATTTTCCGCTCTAACGTTTTAGGTAAGTGGTTTTAGAGAAAACGGCTTTTTCATTTTGATTAACTTATTACACCTGATATGCTAGTACTGTTATTTTTGCATGTCATGGCGTGAGAGGCGAGATTAAGAAGTGCAGGCCGACGGACAGACTTAAATACCGAGTACCGTAACTCTCACTGCCAGCGCATCATGCTCTCAGAGAGTTAATCTAGCAAAGAAGTGTTTTCATAATAATGTCAACCATGACAGGTTTGCCCTTGGAGGGTCAGTAGCTATAGTGTATCTGCATTACAACTAGATGTCCCCTGCAAAGCATGTGTCAACAACAAGGTGAAGTAGAAAGGCAAAGGAAACAGGTCAACTACACCCAGGACAGCTATTTTTCCAAGGAAAAAACAAGAGCTGCCCTAGGTGGGATTTGAACCCACGACATTCTGCAGTCTAGGCGAGCGCTGTACCTAGTGAGCTACCAGGGCAACTCAGCTGGTAGGGGTCAAATCCATGCGAGGTCCCTTCGAGAAAAGGAAAGGTGTCATTTCAAGACATGTCATCTGTTTTTGCCAATCCTTGGCCCTGGCTCAAGATTGGTTACCATACAGAACTGGTGATGTATCCTGAAAAAGATAAGACATCACAGGTGCATCATTGGTTCGTCAGAACAGGATTGTGTTGTTGACTGATATATATAGTCTTATCCCAGTACCTACCTTTCCACATTGTGGCTGCTATCACTCACTAGCTCTTCAACCAGCAATAATTATGCAGATTAGTTGTAAAATTTTATCCTGACAGCATGTCACTTCTAGAGTGCTAACATTTTTTTAACCAGGCTCCTTTGTAAAATACAAAATGTAATTGCATTCCTCAGCTGTTTAGTACTAAGTAGTTAATGTAAGTGGCAGAGCCAAAGTGCACACAAGTAGGCCTTGACACATTATGCCAGCATAATTTTGGGAATAATATGGAATAATAAGCTTATTGAAATTATGCTGGAATAATCATCAAAAATTATAGCTCAGTAACAATAATAGGTTAGAGCTTACATTAAATTAGCTATGTGTGCGTACGCGCATGCGTGCAGTCATTTGCTAAAACATTGCACGTGGCATAAGCAGGTGGAATTTTCATGGCTACTACTAGCAGCACGAGTGACTGGGGACCAGTGAAGCTTCAGAGGTTGAACCAGAAACCAGGAGCGGCATGTATGACGCCAGTGTCGATACAGCAGATGATTCAGGATTATATTTCTGTGTCTGTTATGTTACAATACAATAGAAAATGGTGTTTTCAACATTTTTTATTCGAGAATAATAGGCTAGCTTCATGAGAATAATGGGCACTATTTGAGAGCATAAGGGAATAGAATAATTGGGGAAATTTTGAGCATAATCATGTGTCAAGGCCTACACACAAGTCAGGAGATGGCCAGTGGGGGATCTAGGATTTTGAAAGGGGGGTTCGTCAAGCCAAGATGACACACAGTGCAGAAAACACCCTCAAAAGAGGTTTAGCAACAGAAACCGGAGGACTTTAGCTAAAAATGGAAAGGTACTCCATTAATATGGACACGACAAACTTATGCACCAACAAGGAATTTGCACAAACATTACAACTGGCGATGGCACCAATCGAAACAAACGACTCCATTGTTTTTTACCGTCCAAGTAAGATTACTTTAGCCCTACACCTTGACGTCCGTGTTGATTCAGTTTGTGTGTGAAAGGTAAACAGACTCTCCAGTCATGTGCAACCTTCAAGTCATTGTCAAACATAAAACGAGGAGAGGTCCTCAAAGATAATATCTCTGTCATGCTGTAAAACTATACAATATAAATTATGGAGTATGACAGAGATATTTTTGAGGACCTGAGGAACGGCTTCAATATGAAGTGCCGTTTGTCTCAGAACTACTTTTTTTGGATCAAGCCTAAACATCGCGTGAATTTACGTAAATATGGTAGCTAAACCTCGGTGTGATTATAGCAATTGTCGCAGGACTTTAGCTAAACACCGCATGACTTTAGCTAAATAGTGCATGACGTTAGCATCCACCGTTGCATTTAGCTAAAATGGCATTACTACAGCTAAAAACCAGCTTTGGCCGTCGACGTTAGCTAGACGAATGTAAAAAATGAATTTAGCTAATAATCGACAACGGATGCAAAATCTGCGGCGTATAGCTCTAAAGTCATGCGCTGATTAGCCAAAGTAGTGCGGTGTTTAGCTAAAGTCATGCGGTGTTTCGTGCTATAATCACAGCTTTACTAGCTAAACTCTCGCGATATTTACGTAAATTCAGGCTTGATCCAAAAAAAGTAGTTCTGAGACAAACGGCACTTCATACTTCAAGACAAGTTCAGTGTTGTCCGAACGACTCCAGTATCCGCTGCGTCACTTCGATCGTTTATAAATCGTGCATACGGAGTAACTAACATGTTTAGTGCAGAGCAGACAAATCCGCACACGCACAGCGCCAGTTTCCAGGCGACTGAAATTCGAATGAGAGTGAAGACGCGATTGGTAACTAACTCGAGCGAGGTTTCAGCCACCAGCGGCGAGCCAGAAACGGTAGGCAGAAGCTATATACAGCACCCGCTCGCCGTCGCGTCCGCCGCGCTTCGCGGAAAAGGGCGCCGCCCACTCTACGCGCACGTATGCGCGGGCGTGACGTACCGCTAGCGCTAGCGTACAGGCGCTTACGTACAGCTAGGCCCAGACTTCTTGTCTCTCTGTGGAAACTAAAAAATAATTATTGTAGACGATAAAGCTACATATTTCTGTAGATTATGTACGTGATCTTGTCCTTTTCATGTAAAAATTTACATGAAAAACAAGGTTTATTACGGAGCGTCCCAGGTATACTACGGGAAATCAAGTACCTCGTGTGGACCAATCAGATTGCTCGATTTCAACCAGCTACGTATAGGTTAGACGCTGAGCTGCGGGAACTACACGATTTAGTGAGCCGAGGAGCGTCGGCGTCCCGAGCGTAGCGAGGGCGCTACTAAGGGCTCCGAGGCTCACTAAATCGCGTAGTTTCCCAAGGCGACGCGTCTAACCGGCTTAGACTACAGCCCAAGTCCGTCCCGCTGCAGTGTCCGTTGTAGACGTTGCTGCCCTTCGGGATCGCGCCGGCCGGCCGTTTGTACGCGTTTTTCCCTGTACGCTTTCTCTAGCGTCTTCCTAGCTCTCTAGTAGTCATGCGCTGCTGCTAGAAGAGCCTGTTCCTGGTTTCTTCGTGGGAAGAACCGCTCCAGAAGCTCGGTTCACCGTACGCGCGCGTGGCGTCTTTTCGAATTGAAGGCGTGGTTGCCGGGGCTACGAATAGTTACCGCGGAAGAGGTCACTAACAAAAATAGTCACCGCTAAACTCGCAATCTGATTGGTCAATTGCGTGTTACCGTAGTCTAAGCTATTATAGTAGGGGATAAAATATCCGGACCCCAATCCGGGGGATAAATAATTACACCCGGACCCAGCAAACGTTAGCTGCTCCGCGAGTAAAGAGAGAAGGGCTTTGGACGCTATGCGCAGAAAGTGTGCCAAGACAGTCCTGTGCTTCAGTGTAGCTGCAGCAGTTTTGTTGGTTGTGCAGGGACTACTTGGTCAGAGGCAACGGCCGACAGATCGTAATGGGGGCGGTGATGACCCTCCAGCAGCACTTGCTCAGCCGCTGTCTCCAACAATCACTCCATCTACGGATCCAGATTTGTCTTATGGTTTGAAAGTATCGTTACAAAAGCAGAGACGGCATGTCTCATTTCCTGAACCCGACACACTTCCCTATCGCAAGTGGCGCAAGAGTACGGAGGACCGGGATACAACTCAAACGTGGGCGGTTGCACTCCGCGACTACCTTTCTATGCTGGACAAAGATATCAGTCCTCACGTGAACCTGGTGTTAGGGGACTATAAGCATAGAATGTTGGTCTTGAATTGGGTTGTTGCTGCTGCAGTCAAACTAGAACCACCCTTACACAATATACTTGTTATATCCCTGCAACAAGGACTATGTGACTTTCTAGCCAACAGTACCTATATTTCCCACCTGTCAAACATAACATGCATTGTTGTCCCAGTGGACACAATATTCTCCTCAAAATCGAACGACGATGGGTGGCTAAAATCTCTGATGGTACGGCCAGTAGTTCTTAGACTGATCAACTACTGGGGATACGATGTTGCCACCTATGATTCTGATGCTGTTGTGCTAAAAAATCCTCAAGAGCTGTACAAACGGCACCCACATGACATTCTGTCCTCCGCCAATATATGGCCAGAATATCAAGCGAAGCCGTGGGGTTTCACCCTCTGTGCTGGAGTTATGGTGTTGAGAGCTTCTTCTGCTACAGGTATATATTACACACATCCGTTATCCTTAGTGTAGGGCACTGGACTAGTAATAGATCTCATCTCTCAAGAGCACACCTTAACTCCTCTTTGCTGATGCTGGGTATACAGTACAAGTCTTGGGTTTGTGCAGGGACCCCCTCATGAATAGGTGTTGGTAGAGTATTCCTATTCTAAATAATTCCCAATCTATGCTGAATATTTAATCATACAAATATCCTGCGAATTTAAAAAAGAGGCATATAGGGATGGTATAAAAAGAAAGGGAGACAAGATAGGGATGGGATACATGAAGCATGGTTAATGAACAGATTTGAGTACGCTGACACCCCCAACCCCATCACACAATCCCTATATTGTTGCCTGGTGTGCTACTCTTAAAGGTTACTAAAAGCAAGCATTCTTTGATCGTGTCCCTGTGTTTATACTGCCACATTCCCTTTTAAACTCCACTTGGACTCTATAAGGGTGTTGGTTACTCAGTAGTGTATTGTAAGTTCTGAGTATTGTAATGGTGAATGTTTAATACTTTACCTAGGCAACAATGTAGGGATTGTGTGATGGGGTTGGGGGTGTCAGCGTACTCAAATCTGTTCACTAACCATGCTTCATGTATCCCATCCCTATCTTGTCTCCCTTTCTTTTTATACCATCCCTATATGCCTCATTTTAAATTCGCAGGATTTTTAATTTACTTGTCTCCACTAATTTTTACACACTACTACGTATTATCTCTGTGGAAGGGGGTAAGCCCCTATAATAATAATAGAGAAAAAATGGCTGTTGTCGCCACGGAAATGATACGCATACCATGTTTCATCTCCACGTGTGCTGCCGTTAGCAAGTTTGAGGAGTGAAGAAGTAATTTTAAAGAAAAGTGCTTGAGGCTATTTGTTGTTGTGGTCGTCATGGAAATGATGTTACACAAATGCGTACCAAGTTTCATCTCCATGCGTGGTACCGTTAGCGAGTTTGAGGAGTGAAGTTAAAGAAAAGTGCCTGAGGCTATTTGTTGTTGTATATAGTTGTCATGGAAACGATGTAATACACATGTGCACCAAGTTTCACCTCAATGCGTGGTATAGTTAGCGAGTTTGAGGAGTGAAGAAGTAATTTTAAAGAAAAGTGCCTGATGCTATTTGTTGTTGTGGTTGTCATAGAAACGATGTAATATATACACATGCGCACCAAGTTTCACCTCCATGCATGCTACAGTTAGCAAGTTTGAGGAGTGAAGAAGTAATTTTAAAGAGGCTAATTGTTGTTGTAGTTGTGGAAACGATGTAATATACATGCGCACCAAGTTTCACCTCCATGCGTGCTATAGTTAGCGAGTTTGAGGAGTGAAGAACTAATTTTAAAGAAAAGTGCCTGAGGCTATTTGTTGTTGTAGTTGTCATGGAAACGATGTAATACACATGCGCACCAAGTTTCGTCCTCAATGCGTGGTATAGTTAGCAAGTTTGAGGAGTGAAGAAGTAATTTTAAAGAAAAGTGCCTGAGGCTATTAATTTTATGCTAGGGTAGACAGCATTAGGCACTTGCGAATGTAAATAATACCTGATTCTGAAAGTAGCTAAGAGAGCCGACGACATCGCATGGGCTTATAATGGCCTTTGGTCGTGCAACCGTTGCAGCAATTCTGCGGAATGGCCGTGTGAAACGTTAGACGGCCACCTGCATAGTTGCTGCCATGGCTGAGCTTGCATGGTGGTGCCATCTTTCATTAACCCCCGGCGCGCATGCGCAGCGAGGGTTACGGTACTTGGTTCGTGAGTGTGTGTGTGTGTGTGTGTGAGTGAGTGTGAGTGAGTGAGTGTGTCTGTCTGTTCGTCTGTTACCACGTTTTCTGCGACGAGACAACGAAATAGCGACACGAACAGGTTCATCGCTACACTCGCCTCATTTTCAAAAAGGTGATTTTGATATAACTTTTGCGTTCAAAAGTTATGGCGTGAAAGTCAAGTGAACAAGCCAAAATGAAAATTAGCACAGGCTTGCCTCGACCGCGTCTGCTCGCTCTGTGTATCTTGAAGGCACAAGAAGTCACAACGAAGGGCATGTATCAACTCCCGCATGCTATCTACTAGTGTAGCTAGCCCGTGAGCTACTAGTGGAATACCACGAGTAAATGCATAAAAAGCCCAGCCATCAATTAGTGGTACCGCGCATGCGCAGTTCGCCCAGAGTTTGCACTTTAGTGTTACTATTGGTCTTGGCTTGCTTCACGATACCGTATTGCCTAGGTTGCCAAGCATCAAACGCTGTGTACCTAGCGTCACAACGGTATCTACCCAACGTATTAGCTCACTCAAGTCCTCTATCGAAGTTTTCTATGCGTGTTTTGTTTGCCTGTGCATAGACAACATTACAGTATAGCCCACAATTTACTTAGCACACATTTCTGTAGACTCCCTTCTGCCACTTAATTATGTGGGCTCAGTGTATAAGGTTGGTAAATACCCCATAACACATACAATCTGAACCAGAAAGAATGATGCACCGACATGAACTGAAAGTCAAACACTATAACAACACCGGTGTTACATTCGGCAGGAAAACCACATGATGCCTGTAATACAGAACCGGGGCCTTTGCATGTAAACTAATAGCTCATACTTTACCTGAAAGCATGCGACATAATATTGTAGGCTTCAATATACAACTACAAGGGCTTACTCCTGTTAGCCACAGTATGTTTTTTTCTTTTCCCCCAAGAGATGCTATGGAGGTCTATATCTAATGTGAGTATAAGAGACGACCAGGTGGCTTTAAACACGGCTCTCAAGAACTTGAATATGACTTGGAAGAGGACGACCCAAATCAGTGAAGTGTGTTCCGTAGACGGATGGGAAGGACAGTCTAGTGGTGGGCTACAGGTGTTTGTGTTCCCAGAACGTCAGTTCTGTCGAGGACACTGCTGCAATGCACACAGAGATGGACTGTATGTTGTTCATCCCAGTGGAACCCATGGAGCCATCAGATTGAAAAGCCGTGTTCTTGAAAGGGCTCATGCCTGGTTTATATCTACTGTCACCAAAGAATTGGCAAGCCCGGAATAAAAGCTTATCGGCTGTTTTATTGTGGGAATGTTGTATGTGATTATAAATTCAACATAGGTGCAGTTGCATGGACCAGTGGCAGGTTATAAACAATCAAAATCTTGTATCCCTGTTGCTGGACATAATTTTTTTTTATATATACTGTCATGGAACTCCATGACTTTTGTGAAATATTCCTGCAGTTTAAAATGAAAAGCACTAAAGTGCAAAACCCTCGGCGGCGTGGAACCACGTATGTGGTTTGGTCTATGTGTCACATGCGTGGTTCCACGCCGCCGAGTACTGTTGTGTCACACTGCGGGCATACCTTCTTCAGGCGTCTATCGATCTCCATCGGTCAGCCCCCTCTGCCTACAACGCGCGGAATGTGCGAGTGCTGATTGCCAGCTAAAATAGTATTTGCACCAGAAATATATCCTCGAGTGCTGCCCTAACAAAATGAAACCATGGCCGCTCAACGATGCTATTTTTAAGGCGAAAAACACGTGATCATTGTGCGCAACCCGCCAGTGTAACACACGCATGCGTTTTATTTCTCGCTTCCTAGAGGTAAGCGAAAAAAATTTGCATATTGGCTTGTTAAATAATTATTATAATGTTATGTACTACGTGCGAGGGACATACCGGATTTCAATGAACCCGAGGGCCTCCGCGTCTGTAGTGTCCCGAGCGCAGCGAGGGCACTTAGCGGAGGACTGAGGGTTCATTGAAATCCGGTATGTCCCGAGTATACGGAGTAAATAACATGTTTAGTGCAGAGCAAATCAGCTCCGTATACGCGCACTGCCGCGTTTCCAAGCACAGGGAATTTGAAAGATGCGAGAAAGAGACGAGAGTGCAAGACCGTCATCTTGTGCGGGACTATTGAACGCCGAACCCTAGGATACGCTGCTCCGCCACTCTAGCTACTCCCGCTGCGGGACTGTCCTCCGCCACTCATCCGAAGAAGCGCGACAGGAGACCTGCGCGAACCATCGCAATCAGAGAGAGGCGAATTCAGGCGCTGTGCGGGCTGCTATACCGAAGGCGTTCGCCGTAGACTTCGTAGCTTTGTCGCGCGCACTCACTCGCGGAGCCCCACCCCCTTATTTGCGTGCGGTGGTTTGTGGCGGGCGTGAGCTGCCTGGCTATCTACTATGTATATTATACATGGCAAGGAGGGAGATGGGCTCAAAGCAGACACAGAAAACTGTCTCGTGGAAAAAGAAAATCAAGATATCAGTTATTTTGATCAACATTTTGTACAGATCATGTTTTGCGGGATACATTTCTTACATGAAATGCTGTTGAACTTGTTGGAAAACAATCATGTTTTCATGTTACTTTTGTTAGCTCACGAGGTTCATATGAGAAATCAGGAACCTCGTACTAACAAATGTGATTGGTCGATTCGAATCAGCTATGCACTAACTTGGTTTTCACGCCATAACTGTCAAACGCATTGGTTTTACGAAAATCGCCACATTCAAAATCAAGCCGGTATAGCGCTGAACCTTTTGGTACCACTCTTTCGTTGTCTCGTTGCGCGTGGTTGCAGAAAATGTGGTAACAGACAGACAGACAGACAGACAAACTTACGGACCAAGTATATACAGTAACCCTCGCTGCGCATGCGCGCCGAGGGTTAACTACGTATGAACTCGTTCTCTCTCTCATGCTCAATAGGAAAACCAAACCAGTTTGTAATTATTGACCACATTATTTAAAAACATAATCATAGAAAGTGGATTAAAAATCACGGTGTCTCCTTTCTACAGGTAAGTACTATTTGTTGTTTGTTTTTGTCCCTCATTGTGAACTCTCTCCTGAGTCAATGAAGTTGTTGATGTGGCTGCACGGGAAGTGTAGGGAAAACAGTTATTCAATCTTACCTCGTGTGGCATGATCTACATATTGAACTATAGCTAACATTTTATACTGACAAAAACACTATAGCTACATTCCGTTAATCTTGACACGTTACTTTTTGCAAGTGGTTGTGTGCTGATTTTGCAACAAAATTTAACTGAACTAAAATGCATGGTCATTATAGTCTATGGTAATTAACTGTATGCATGGGGCCTGCTGCTTTCCTCCATTAATATCATACATGCTGTCTCACATACCTGGCTCACTCTCATTGAATGAGGTCACTTCCTCTTTGTTTTCAAAACTGTGGTTCAGTGCTCCTTTAGTGGATTCCTCAGACGGCAGATAACACACCTCAGACGATTTTTTCGAGACGTGTCGACTGTGTGAGTACCTCAGGAACAAGAAGAGTAGGGCGGCAAAACTGAAGAGTAGGGCGAGCAGTAGTGCTAGTATCGTGGTGATGGCTATGGCCGCTGCTTGGCTGGGGTAGAGGCACTCAGAGTTCTCTCTGGTTACTTGTCCCACCTCAGGCTGGATGGGTGGCCCGGGGGGAGTGGGTGTAGGAGTTTGACTGGTGCTAGTAGACATGTAACGTGGTGTCGAGTCTATAAAACCACAAACAGAAGAGAATTGTATGATGTGATAGTATAAATTATGCATGCTGTAATGTTATTATATATGAACTCAAAAGCTGGTATAACTGCAAAACTTTCCTACATAATATGTGATTGGCTCGCCAATAATAATATTGTATTCATTCTTAAATTCCTTGTTACTTCATATAAGACTAAGTTTTGAGTCACGAAATTTGTTGTTGGATTTCTCCTTTCGGTCAGTATAATTATGTATAACTGTAAGTGTTTTCCTTACCAGTGGGGGCGAAGCAAATGATGTCCATTCTGACAATGGTCACAGCTACTCTTGCGTTGGTTCCCAGCTCTACACTGGACTCTGTTCCATCCACCAGTTCCAATACCACTTCCACTAGAGTCTCAGTCCCATTCCCCATGCTAGGTACAATGTACAGGGGGAGGGAAGTGTTACTAGAGCCGGCAGGAATGATAACTGTCCGCTGCAGGAGGTACAGGTAGTTTATTGACTGTTGCTGGCTGGAGCCAGCTTCTAGTGTGGCAGAGAGGGCAATGACAAAGGGAGCAGTGGCAGTAGAGAAGATAGCTAGCTCTGCAGTCTCTCCCTCCACGACAGTCAAGGTGGTATTCAGGAACTGAACCTGCACAACTGTGACCACATGTAAAGGCCAACGTACATACATACATTGGGCAACATTGTTATGGGAGTTATGGAGCTGTAACCACAATCATGTAAAGGTACATGCAGCCCACGAATTAACTAGATAGAAAAAGAATAATAGAGTAGAGAAAAAGCCACACACATTGGGCAAACATGGCTCACATGCATTAAAAAGCCTCTGAAGCCATGTGTGACAAAATAGGTTACCCATGGGTTCTTACCATCATCACTGACAATAAAGACCTCTGTGTCTGGCTGTTGAATCATCACCCCCTGTTCCTCTCCCTCTGCTGGCTCCACTGTCACCGTGAACTGCTCCAGAGCCTCCACCTCTGTGTCGTCCAGCAGATCCAGGACCACTGAGAGGAGGGCCACACCGGGAGAGATCTCCAATTGGCGACCCAATATGGGAACATAGTCCTGGGCAGCTGTAGAGAGGAAATGAGCACACCAACAGCAAAGGGAAATGGACAGTAACCTTTGAAAAGGAGACACCCTGGGGACATTTATTCAGGTGTCCCTATAGTTTGTTGGAGGTAATAATACTAGAGATGTGCAACGCATTGTTGGCGAGCGAGTGCGAGGAGTTCAATTATATTTCGAGCGTGTTTTGCGCGTACTTAGAATCACATAGAACATTACGGTATGTGTAGTGCCCGACAGAGCTGTCACATATCTCATTGTATATATATATATATATAGAAAATTCCTGCATTGAAACAACTAGGTACGTATGCTCGCTTCGCTCGCCAATAATACACTAATGTATTTTAGTATCGTGCAGAACCAAGTGTCCATTGTAGAGGTGTCCCTTTGACGGTCCTTTTTCAAATGTTTTTCACCACACTTGAAATAGAACCATGGGTATATGAATTATGTGTAGCTATAAGCCTACATAGCTTTTCATAGTCACACGCACCAGTGGCTGATCTGGCAAGGGTGGAGATAAGTAGAGTGGAGTTGTACGAAGTGGAGCCACCGATCACCAGATTCAGCTCTACCACACTCTGAGACTCCGACACTGTGTAGCCTATCGCTCCCCAGCTCACTGAGACACCTGGCAGTTTCGTGTAGAATCAATAATGAGAGTACTCTTGAAGGACATACATCATAATACACATAGTCGGTAGTGGGACACTTTCGAGAAACTTTCACAGTACCAGTTTATTTGCCGCAAACCAACAATATAAGAAATTTGTGTTTGCTACCAAAATGCGAAGGTTTTCTCTGTTTCTAAAACATACAGTAGGTTTGTGACATACTGTCATCATCTTCTATTTGGATGGAGGTTGTATCCTGTCCCACACTAACTCCTGCACTGTTGAGAGGGTCGAGAGTGATTTGAACTCTGAACTCTTCTGTGCTCTCTCTGACACTGTCATCCAACAGTTGTAGAGTGAGCTCCCTAGTAGCTGTGTCCAAAGGTCCAAAGACCAACTGTGTCCATAGTGGTTGATAGTCCTCATTAGCTGCACAACACATTTTTAATGAAAATCGTTTGGGGAAAGGGATATATGTAGCGAGGGTGATCAGTATGGGGTGTGTAATGGGAGAATTTATTGACCCCTTCAAAATTTGGTCAATCTCATCCTTCATAAAGTGCAAAGGTAATCATTCTCACAGAAGGGACTGGTAAAGATCCCAATACCACTGTCTCCCAGAGAAGCCTGAGCTGTGAGACTCACCCTTGACTGACATGGAGTCTTAGGAACAGGATGGCATATTACTGCACCAATTACCCACTAAACATAACAGTGCTGTAATACCTGTGGCAGTGACACTGTCTGTGGAAATATTAGCTCGGAAATATGCATCCGTTTGGCCGGTGACTTCCACCACAATCCTAATCAAACCAGCACTCTCAGAGACAGAGTACAAGGGTGTGGAAAATCCTATTTGCACAGCTGCAAAGATACACACACGTATACATTAACCCAGTTTTGCAAACTCTCTTGCTTACTGTCTGAATCCACTACCAGGACTGTGGTCTGTGGCATTGATCCTTCCATTACTATGTCGTCTCCACTGAATAAAACCTGTAACACTCTTAATGAATACCAATTGCTTTGATATTATGGCATCTCACTAGGAATTCTTCGGATTCTTCTCTGATGTCATCATTCACTATGGTGACTGAAACTGATCTTGACGTAACACCAGGTTCAAAGGTCACAATCTCAGTGATTGGCTCAAAGTCTTGGTCAGCTGCAACACAAAAACACACGAGACCTAATGAACGTGAAGCTATGGAAAATGTGTGAATTTTGTGTTAGAGGACCGTTTTGTGAGGGCAGGGCCCATTCTAGACAACAAAATCTGGCCAATCTGGTATATACCTAATTACTGTACCTGTAGCAGTGAGGGGTTGAGTAGACAGTGATACAGACACTGGAATGGAATGGAGACCAGAGAGAAGGAGAGTGATGCTGACCACACCCACTTCCTCGGAGACGGTCACACTTGACAAAGCGAATGAGATCTCCACATCTATTAACATGTGGCCATATCATAAATTCCTTATTGTACGCAAAAGCATTGTAGTCATCAGCCAAAGTACTGATCACACAAAATTATGGACTCTAAGTATATTAGAAGGACCCCATGTATTCAACCCACATATTTTCCCACACTCAGGGAATGGCTCTCTTTCCTCTATGAACCAAAATCAAGATGAAGTAAAATGGTTGCCAGAAGGGGCTAGGCATAACACTAATATCTCAGGCCATATGGAACACCCTAGCCTCGTTCCCGCCAATTGTTGCATGTGACATTTGACCCCCAGACTTAAGCAAAGTGGTAACAACTCCGGGTGGTTGAAAGTCAAATGCAAAGAGAGGGCCTTGGAACAAGGCTAGGAACACCCATAGTGTTTCGAACTCCTATACCCAACCGTCTGTAAGAGTAGAATCCTTGACTTGTATATATCTATGTAGTAAACACGTATCCCCATAAACATTTTTCAGACTGAAGGTCAGTTCAACAAAAAACAGGGACACACCCTCTCCAATAGGAGAGCACTCACAGTCATTGTCGTAGATGGAGATGTTGGCAGTGTCACTACCAGCCACAGTGACTCCAGTCTGAGAGCTGGAGATGGATACAGAGAAGAGCTCTGGGCTAGTCTCCACCACCTCATCATCCAGTATGGAGACCTCCAGGGAGGCCGTGGAGGAGGGGGAGGCCGGGATGGTGAGCAGGGAAGACTCCTCTTGACCTCCCGAAAAGTCTGACGACTCTTTTGGGGGAGCAAGAGGAAGTAACCCAGGGAAATGGTGAACCCATTTCAACATTGGTCCATAACTGCCTACTGTTTCCTCACAATATTATCACCTCAATATTCTGCTGCATATGATTGGCGAGTGAAACATGCCCACCTAGGCACCTCAGTACGGAAGTTTTAAAAATAATATCTGTCACGGTGAACGGGTGAACGGACCAACATACCCTAATATGTGCTAAAACACGTGAAATATTGAAATGCTCGCTAAAATGCGTTTAGTCAAACCTGCCAACAATCCTGGATGATCAGGAACTACCAGAAAAAAATCCCTATGATTTCCAAACTTTTTTCTAGGCAGTGTCTACATTTCGACACAGCTATGAATGTCAACAGTCTCAAGCCCATGGAGTATTATTTAACCTAAAACAGCAGCTTTGCCTTTGTGTATACGCCTCTCTTGGCCTTTACACACACCAGTGTATGAAGGTATATACTCCCTTGATGATGCTACAAAGATAAAGTAGTTTTCCCAAAAAATATTGAAATCTATGTGGTGTGTGCATCACATACCAAGAGCAGTTCCATTCCTGATCTGAACAGAGACTGTTGTAGGTATTGAACTGAGACCAATTCTAGTGATGGTAATCTCCAGGCTACCAGCATCCTCAGAGACAGAGTATGACGATGTAGAGAAACCTATCTGCACAGCTGTAGGCATTATGAATAACACATGTATGATATGCATGCTCCACAACACCATGTAGCAAGTTACTTACTGTCTGAGTCCACTACCAGGACTGTGGTCTGTGGGATTGATCCTTCCATTACTATGTCGTCTCCACTGACTAAAACCTGTGACTATTAATAAATACTAATTGCGTTGATATTATATGGCATCTCACCAGGAATTCTTCGGATTCTTCTCTGATGTCATCATTCACTATGGTGACTGAAACTGATCTTGACGTAACACCAGGTTCAAAGGTCACAATCTCAGTGATTGGCTCAAAGTCTTGGTCAGCTGCAACACAAAAACACACGAGACCTAATGAACGTGAAGCTAAGGGAAATGTGTGAATTTTGTGTTAGAGGACCGTTTTGTGAGGGCAGGGCCCATTCTAGACAAAAAAATCTGGCCAATCTGGTATATACCTAATTACTGTACCTGTAGCAGTGAGGGGTTGAGTAGACAGTGATACAGACACTGGAATGGAATGGAGACCAGAGAGAAGGAGAGTGATGCTGACCACACCCACTTCCTCGGAGACGGTCACACTTGTCAAAGCGAATGAGATCTCCACATCTAGTATTAACAAGTTGACAAATCACACACCACTTCATATATTGTGGTTTAGCATGTTCTCTAGCATTATAATTATGTCATCCATGTATAATAGTAGTGTGCCATACTACAATACTTTTCCTTATTACCCCGTGTGGCCTGAGTTCATCAATGTCACTGTCGCACACAGAATATTTTGTTTGTAGCTAACTTACTATTGAAATTCTGTAATCCCAGCTTAAAGTTGCAGCAACTTCCACAGTATTGGTACAATGGGTCCAGGCAACTAGTAGTTGCCAGAAATAGATGGCTAACGAAGACACACCTTTTGAAATTGTGGAGCTCTATGTTCAGTGAGCTGGCCACTTGTGACTTATTTGTGACAACTGGTTGCCTGGCCACACCATACCAATACTTTAGAAGTTGCTGCAACTTTTGTTGAAGAAACGAAGTTGCCGGGTGTAGGGCCTGCTTTATGTTTGCCGCTAAAATGAGTAGTACTAGAGTATGATTGCTTATAACTAGTTTTGCAATGGTTAGCAATAGAGAGGGTGACATAGCGACTCACAGTCATTGTCGTAGATGGAGATGTTGGCAGTGTCACTACCAGCCACAGTGACTCCAGTCTGAGAGCTGGAGATGGACACAGAGAAGAACTCTGGGCTAGTCTCCACCACCTCATCATCCAGTATGGAGACCTCCAGGGAGGCCGTGGAGGAGGGGGAGGCCGGGATGGTGAGCAGGGAAGACTCCTCTTGACCTCCCGAAAAGTCTGATGACACTGTGGGGAGCAATAGAGAATAATGTTTGCACCCTGTGCATAGAAACCTTGGGGGTAGCTACCAACAGTCCTTGAATTCCCTGAATTGTCCGGAATCGTTCCTGTCTTGTGGGGTTCAGGGAAATGGATATCGTTGCACAACATAATGCTGTTCAAAATTCACACTTCTATAACACCATTTCAGATCCGGTTGGCTGCAAAATAACTGCACTAAATGGAGCCTATGAAGTCTCTAGCTATAGGCACATTATCTGCTGTGCTGGGCAAACCTTTGTACATTTACTTGGATCGGACGATGCGCAATTATCTTATTCAGCGAAATTCGGCAAATCCAAGATACTTAGCAAACTGTAAGTTAGATTTTGGCAATTATACATACATATGTATGCTTGAGGTTGAAGCTGCGTACAGATATACGTATGTATCTATAGTACATAATTGTACTACACAATAAATGTACTACAAAATTGTACGTACCAATAGCTGTTCCACTCTGTATCTGAACGGAGACTGTCACAGGTATGGAGCTGAGACCGATTCTAGCAACGGAGACCTCCAGGCTACCAGCATCCTCAGAGACACTCAGTGCACAGACCTCACTGGAAAACTGGACCATAACTTCATCGTCATCAGTGATAGTGATATTGGCAAAGGAGTTGCCATCGTAGGTGGCTCCAGGACCAATGTCGAGGGAGAGTAAGAACGTCTCGGTGTCCTCCAGGACACTGTCATCCTCAATGACCACCACCACCTCTTTCTGAGTCTCCCCCGATGAGAACTGGACTTCAAGACTGTCCCGGAATGAGTAGTCAAATCCAGCTGTTAGAGGAAGATGGCAAACTTGATGAAATGAGATTCGTAGGTCCCTCTAGAACTTTCAGCATTATGAGCTTTACTTGTGGTGAATAAGTTAGTGAGAGTGGTGTTGGTGCAAAATTATTTGCAAAGGCCGTCACAGGGAGTGAAATATGCTTACATATGTCAATGACAATGAGATAGTGTGTGACATTAATTTTACCTAAAGCAGTCATTGGTTCAGCCTGTAGACTGGCAGAGATGACCCTCTCGTTGCTGCCAATCTTCTCAATCACTACCGCCACCTCCCCATCTCCTTCACTCCAGGTGTAGGCAGTGGAGCCCAGTCGAACTATAACAGCTGGCAAGATAAAAGGATAAACATTGATGATGTAAGACGTATAGATAAACATCGATGATTTAATACGTATAAAATGTATATAGGTTACTCAGTATGGTGAATGTAGATGTAGGTTGCTCAGTATGGAGACTAATACATGTTGAACATTGGTCGAGTGAATTCTAAGTTTGAGAGTTGATTTCACATGTAGTATCTCGTAACAGACCACAACACGACTCAAAGTCTTACAGCAACACAGTATTATACTTACTATCTCTATCTCTGACAGTGATGGTGGCCTGTGCCTGGCCTATCCCCACTCCCCCCTGGGTGGCCGGTATGGAGAGAGACACAAAGAACGACTCCTCATCCTCTGCTATGATGTCATCCATCAGATTGACTGTGGTGGTCAGTGAGGTTTGCTGGGCAGAGAAGGTGATGACCCTGTCACTGACTGCCGTGAAATCTCCTGGAGCTACAGGGACACAACGTTTCACTGCTCACCACAATTGTTGCATTGTAGTGATCCGATACTACAGTGGAACCTCCAATAAAAGACTCTCCGAGATAGGGACAGCCTCTCTACAAATTAGGACACTTGTTTCAACCCTATGCTAACTTTAGGACGTCTGAGATAGGGACAGCCTCTCTACAAATTAGGACACTTGTTTCAACCCTATGCTAACTTTATGACGTCTGAGATAGGGACGGCCTCTCTACAAATTAGGACACTTGTTTCAACCCTATGCTAACTTTAGGACGTCTCAGATAGGGACGGCCTCCCTACAAGGGACAAAATTGTTGGCCCAATTGTTGGGATGTTCCACTGTAATGTCCATGGGCATGCAAAGCAGGGGGAAAAAGGATGTGCATATACATTATTGTAATCAAACGCATGTTACATGTATGTGGTTTTATCCAGACAGTGGATTTGCACTATGTGGCTATTCACTCTTAAAATCAATGAGCACTGTGTGGTGTCTGTGGTACGGTTGTCCCTACCAGAGGCAGTGCCGGTCACAGTGGACAGCAGGACCTCAACTGGTAGCTCAGTCTCTCCTGACTTGACCAGCTGCAGTGTCACCTCGCCATCCTCCTCAGACACCACGTAGGACGATTGAGACAGACTGACGGTCACCTCTGTGGAGAAACATACCATTGTGCATGATTATATGTCACAACACTACCAGTTCTGATCTAAACCACTGTTGGCTGCACACTGAATTTGATCAGCTGCCTGTGTATACATCAATGGCAGCGCACATGTAGTACGTATGTATGGTATGAACTTTTATGAAATTAATGCCAGTGATGGGTTTTAGGCTCAGTTTTGATATAACAAGTAACTATGATTTCTTGTAATGTGGATCCAGCGTGTGACTATCACCAGTGCATTTTGCACAGAACACTGCATGTTGTACTTTATTGCTCTCGAATGATTAATAACATACTACATAACTCACCATCATCATCAGTTATAGTAACACTGGCTGTGGCTGGTGAAGCAATATTAACTCCTTGCGTTCCATCTGCTACGGTCAGAGTTAGGGTAAACTCTTCATCCGCCTCCATGACATCATCATTGACCAATGGGATTATTATATACTGACTGCTAGATATGGGTTCAAAGGCCAACAGCAAGTCCTGCATTAGATAGTCATTCCCACCTACATTTGTGTTAAAGTGTTTGTAAAGTTTGATTTAGCACAGAGTTGTAGCTTTTTACCTAATGCAGTTCCATCAGACGATTGAAGTGTGACCGATGCAATGAAATTTGTAGTGCCAACTTTGTTCACTGTCACATTAAGGAAGCTGTCTCCTTCACTGATGGTATAGCTCAAGGCGGAGAATGAGATGTTCACACCTAGTGGATGGAGAAAGCCGGAAGAAAGAGAGGCAGATATAGGGAAGATGAAAAAAATGCATGTAAGACGTAGTATGCACACTTTCAAAAAGCCGTTGATCACGTTTTGAGCAATCCTGTATATCACCTTTTTCCACGTGTAAACCGTAGTTACTCACTTTCAAAAAGGTCTCAGCTTGTAGTTGCCAGCTTATTAATGTACGTAACTTACTGTCATCATCTATGATGGTGATGTTGATGGAGTCACTTGTGAGGATGACCCCGTTATTAGTGGTTCCACGGAGATGTCCAATGAACCACTCACTTCCCTCCACAACAGAGTCATCAACCAACACGACTGGCACTGTCATAGTTGACTCGGCCGTAAACTCAATCACTTGAGAGAGCCCCTGGTAATCACCTCCTTCTATGAGTGTTACAACAATACCACATAATTTCCGTGCATAGTTAATCGAGAAGTAAAATGTTTCAACTGCTAACGTGTAGGTATGTACGGAAATTCTTGCATAAAGTTCTTGTGTGTACTTATGTGTCATAGATACGTACATCTCTCCACTTTAACTGAAGACATACATACTTGTTGGATATCCCTAGGCAACTGACACGTATGAAGCTAGGTACTGGGGAGTTTTATGAGCATATACTATCCTGCGCAATGTAAGGTGGGTTCATACATGTCGGTTATATCCAACAAATGCAGTGCCCAGACAGGACAGCATTCGCCCATACAGGGCTCATGCTGTCCTGTCTGGGCACTGCAACATATACATACATACATACATAAGACACCATGCATGAGCTGGAAGAGCATCTGTAAGATTGTATGTATGACCTGTGGCCGTGCCACTCTCCAGAAAGACCTCGACGAAGGTGGCTCCAGAGGCCGTGATGTCTATACCAACGCTCCCTGCTCCCTCACTCACAGAAATATTCATGTCCACAAACCCAACCTCCGGATCTGAAATAGAATGTTGTTCACATTATGACTGTGAGCTACAGCTAGCTATAGAACAGCAGCTCACAGTTGCATCCAGTGGCAGAGCCAGTGTGAATATTTTGGAAGAACCTGCAAAAATGAATGCGACATGCTAATTTTGCGATTGCCAATATTATGTATTATACACTAGCTATTAGACACTCATATCTACAGCTGTAGCAAATGTCTGTTGGGCCATATTTATGGCATCAACCTGCATCTTCTGTTTGTCATGGGTCACTAAATTCGTAAGCTACAATCCATAGACAGTCCCAAAATGTATCCATACAGTGGGTGTGTTCCTTCCCAGTAAGACGTCTATACCAACTCACATAGTGTCATCCACAGTTCCCTGAGCAGCAGAGTCTGAGGCTACCAGTGGTGTCTGCACACACTCGAGTCTCTCGTCACTCCACACACAGTATGGATCCCTCGACCCCACACACTCACTGCAGGAGAGAGAGAAAGTCAGTCATCTATTCACCCCTCTTACGTATGCTCTCTATTTTATACATGATATACCTGAACTCACTCACACACACTCAACATGTAACCTATCCGTGCCAGCGTTTACATGCTCAACATCACCCATCCATCTTTTATGTAGATACAATGTACACCTCTAGAGGTCTTAGTCTGCATGGTCACACATGTAAGCGTATAGATATAGGGTAGGATTATGAAAGACTTTCTGTGTTGGTGTAGGCATCTTCTTGTTCCCCCTCTTTTTTCATGACGTAGCATCCCTATAAATTGACTTGTGTACATATAGTACATGAGGCTAAACGTCTAGAATGGGATTTCCCTTCATCAGCCTGCCCAGTGGAGCTGGTGTACAGGAATGTAGCCTTTCTTTCGACCACCAACAAACACGCTAGACCTCAGGCAATGCATCAATTTAACAGAGCTTTTAACCCCAATCACAGGCATTAAGGCTACAGTGCTATCTACTTCTACTGTACATCTGTCATATGCACACTGCACGTACTTGCACACTGTATAGATTGGTGCTCGTGCCAGTGCCAAATGCACTCAAAAAGGCATGTACTCTTCTATGCATTACCCACTTGAAGAGAGTACTGATTGGCACCACACAGCATTTACAACACACACACATACACACTGGCTAGTATAACGTATGGTATACCTGCAGGTGTGAAGCCTTGAACATCTGTGCAGTGGGAGGCTGTAGATCTTGGACCAACTACTGACATACAACCTGTCACTGTCCTCCTGAAAACACAAGTCAAAACTTTGTATAGTTCTTTACCAAACACGTAGCTATATGTGTACCTTTTTGGCCATCTTTGTGATTGCATTCTCATCATCCAACTGCAGGATAAGCAATTCAGCCACACTCATTAAGCTACATGTCTACTGTGTTATGAATGTGCCACGTATGCGTAAACCCAGGGGGAAAACATGTAAATCACTTGTATATATTATGTAGCCTATGCATGTGTACTGTGGATGGTGTGCCACCAAACAAAAGGTCCAGTGTTCTATGTAATTCCAGTATTGCCATCTTTTGTTTTTTCCCAACTGTTTTTTATAATGGTTTATAGTCATCCAAGCAGAATGCGTTATAGCTAGCAGGTCCGTGTACAAACCTCGATATCTTCAACAATGACTGGTTCAATATCTCCATTCTCATCCGTTGCAAACACCACCTTCAGCACATGGCCAGAGTCTATCAATAATAGAGCCAGGAGGTAACCCACAGGACACTACTAGGATAATGGCTGACCTAATCCAAGGAAGAGGACATCCTGATTGACACATGTGGAGCTAGTGTCTCTGGTGACAACACAGACACTGTCCTGCACCATCTGAGTCACACTGAAAGACAGAACATGCAATTGGAGAGAATGTGGCAATTATGTTCATGGTATATACATACATGACATTTTCGAGCATGAGGATAGGGTCATCCCCAATTTGTTCCACGGAGACGTCAGGGTTAATGAACAGGAGCTGCTGGTCACTCTCAGGGCGACCTTCTGGGTCACACTGCAGGGAGTCAGTTATGACAGTGGTAGATACAGTACAGAGGTGTGCCCATTGTTGACACACTCAACCATCAAATTACTGTACATCACATGTGTGTAATTATGGATCTTTGATATTCAGATACCATTAAGAGTATTCATGATGAACACATCCCTAGTCGACTAAGGTTAATTCTGATTCCTGCATGAGAGGATTCATGTGCAGGTACAACTACATGTGACTCCCCCCACACCTCAAGGAAGGTGTTTTCCAGTGCTGTAGTTTCCACGTCGTTCGCCACATCTTCTCTGAATATGTCAAACACACTCTTAGTACGACCCGCACCTGTTGGTACGCAACATATCATTGGGCTCATGAATGAGGTGATATGTAATGTATAGGGTGCACCTGCTGAGCTCTCTACTGAGTTATCAGCAGGATAAACACAGATAGCAGAGCCTACTGGTCCATTTCTGCAGAGAGCAAAAGACCAAACATTACGTACATGTGAACTTCACACATACTCCCCCCCCCCCTTCTTTCTTTCTCTCTCTTTCCTCCATGTGTCTCTTAGTCTCATAATTATTCCCAGACCCTGCCCTCAGGAGAAGAAATGGGTCTAGTGACTATTTGTTCCCTGTGCTACAACACACACATACACGTACACGCACCCTGGTCCAGTAAATGACCCGTACAATAGCCTCTTTGGAGGTGAAGTGTTGCTGTAGTAGCGACTCTCCTGACTGAATACAAAACTAGCTGCATTGAGAGAAGGCAGTTTGGCAAATAACTCAACCACCAAGGGAACAGAGTATGGTAAACTCACTGATGCTGTTGTACTCATAGTTCAGTGTGTGGATTGAATCAAAACTGGCCGGTTTACTCCTCTCACAGAAGATGCGTGCCTTCATGAACGTGGTGAAGTAGGGAGATCCGTTTGACGTGCTGGTGGAGCCCGGGTCATTGCGACACACTCTCGCCAGCCGTGAGTAGATGATGTCGTCTGTAACCAGCTTCTCACGGAGGAATATGAACCAGAACTGGTAGTCCTCTTCTAGCCCTGTCGAAGATGGTGTGGGTGAGTAGTCGGCTTTCTCTGCCCCGACAAACACCACAGGGAACCGTAGCCAGTTGTTGTTGGCGTTAATAGTCTGGAACAGGTTGTCCGTGCCCAGCGTGTCGGGGTCGGAGGGCATTGTCAAGGTGATGTTTTTGTAGGAGATGCTGAAGTGTCGGCCGGCCCCGGAGTCCCCGGGGAAGAAACCAGCAGACAGGTAGACTGGGTCAGAGTCTGTGGCTGGTGGTATACACAGTATACATGGTCCAGATGAAACGAGTCAAACACACAAAATCTTTAACACACACAGGAACTTACTTAGTTTTACTGTATTAACACACATCACCCCTCAATTACACTTTGAAACCAATTGCTAAAAGTTGCCTCTTTTTGTGCATACAATTTCTGAAGTCTCCGAACTGGGTGAACTCGGGGTAGTATGAGATGATTCCATCTGATGCCACCTCTCCGTCCCCTCCTGTGGCTGAGAGTCCATCTCCAGATATGCCAACTCCTGTAATCATACAAGTAAACTGTCCACCAATCGTCCTGCACCATGGCAGGTGCCTGATCATGAAGAGCGAAACCATAACATTACTTAACCAGAAATTATAGAAGACACCTGTGGTTGACAATTATAAGTGAAACGTGTATGTAAAAGGAATGCCTAAAAATTAAGTACCTGTATGACACAATTTTCATTAATATGCTGTATATTACCTACATCATGCAGGAATTGTATACTAGTCTACAGTTGACATCTGTATACATAGGTAATAGAAACCTTGGCAGCGAGGCTCAACTCCAGCACATGTCCCACACACCAGCAGTATGTCCTGGCCTGGGACTCTCTGGTACACTCTGATATGGTTGTGGCAGGCTAACCCCTACACATCAACAGTGCAACACAGTCAATATTTATACATTGCCATACATCACCCATGTTTTTCTCCATAATAACATAATTATGGCATATGTTCAAAGTACATGTTTACTCATGGAGATCTGGAGTAGCATAGCTAATAATCAACACCTGAGTAAAGGACCATGGCAAAAATATCCAGAGCGACATCAGGCTTTATTACTGGAAGTCAAATGCACCAGTAAAAGTGAGAACTAGCCTTCTTTTTCCATCTAACTGCTGGATAAAGCTACATTGTTTTCCTCCCCTTCGATGTGCAAGCTGAATATCGTGTAAAATACAGGTTCCATGATTCATGCCGCTCTCTCTCTCTGTTGCCATTACTGGATTGTCAGAGCGATCACTGGCGGTGCAGGTGTCAATGTTGGAGGTGGAGGTGGGAAGGGTGAGAGCTGTGTCCTCGGTAAGGTCGGGATTCAGCAGGTACAGGGTGTCTCTGCACAAATAACACACACCACCAGTCACATGCACGGTTGTTGATTTTACTATGAGCTTGTGTAGGCTTCCTAGCCTGACTGGCTTCATTGCTATTGAGCAATATTATTCTGTGATGTGTGTGCATCTTATTCACCGTTCAGACTATTCCACAAGACATGTAACAAAGCAAATGTGTATGGTGTACTTGAACACATCATGGTGTCACACTATGTGTTAGCTCACTACTTACGCTGCTCCAATGAGAAGTTTCCCTGGTATTGCTTGGAGGTTGATGTCAGATATAAAGTAATTGTAATCTTCAACAGCAACTGAAGTCTCATCAGGAAATCGGGTAGAATTACCAGTTTCTACAGGGTGGTGTAGTGATAGCTAGTGAGAAGTCTAGCTAGCCTCCCTGCAGTTAGTGGTAATGCAGATTTTTTAATACCCTATCGAGGATATTTTCTTCATTCTCAGCATGATAAATAGTGGTGATCTGCGTTTTTTCACGAGCTGTACTAGCCTTCGCACAGCAGCAGGCCAGCAGCGCAAAGCATCCACTGAGCCGCGCCCCCACAAATCCGCTAAAGACTCACCGTTGTAAGTGACAGGGGACGTGTTGAGATGTACAGCTACGAAAGAACCCCTGACGACTAGAGGAATACACAGACACACGACAGAGACAAATGACACATCCATCTCTACAGCGCTGAGAGGGGCAGTTCCGGCGCGGTTTTTTTTGCACGCGCTGCCAGTAGTTTACGTGGGCGGGGCACACTTCCGCGCGTGACAAGGACACCGCATAGAGCTCTTTTGCAATTTTCACCGCAAGAGTCGTCGTAAAGGAAATCACCCCCACATTCATTTTCATTGGAAATGACCTACAAGCCTGCCCCCGTGGTAGTTGCAGAGCACACCACATGCAGCAGAAGCTTCTGCACAAGCATTTACTAGCAGTCAGTTATTCTTTATAGTGTGCCCAACTAGCACATACACAACTTTTTTCTGTCATAACAACATCATCACTAGCTACAAAATATGTTATGTTGGTTGGCAGTTCACCAGAGAACACATTTCTTAGGAGGATTCATACGAGACCCACTTGGACATTCGAAAGCCTCGGAGAATAGTTCATTGTTTGACAGAGTTCCAATGATCCTGCACACACGATTTCAAACAGAAATAAAGTTGGAAAAAAGGCAGTAATGTTGGGTTTGTAACGATTTCTATATAGGTGCTTTTTCTGAGGTGTCCTTAGGAGTCAGAGGTAGATGACACCACGCAATGAAGTGAAACGATGACGGAAGACAGATATGGAACAAAACAAGAATAACACTAAGGTGGCAGAAATGTGTCTGAAGAAAGGACTGTGCAAATTGTCCTTGTAGTCTAGAAACAAGTGCCTCTTGCACAGAGGTGTCTTTATTTTGAGAAAACGTCCCCCTCTGTGTAAATCTGAGTTTACCAAGAAAAGAGCTAACCTGAACGGTCCTGGAGAGTGCTCATCAGTTAGCACAGAAATCAAGAAGGAGAGGTAAGTTGAATATAAACACCAAAGCTACAAAACAATAGAGAGAGCAGATAGGTTTTTGATGGGATGGCAAGCTTTATGCACCTGTGAAAATCCAATAAAGAACAGTTGGTCATCAGAGTAATCAGTCAGTCCAGGCAGTTTTTCGCTCTTATGTGAAACTTTCTTAAATGCCTGTCAATGAACAACTTGACCGTTAGTCTGCATAGGAAAAATTTAGCTCTTACATCATAGCTTGCTCTGATTCCACCATTGTCTGCAATATTTTCTCCAAGTGTTTGATTTCCGTTGACCTGCGTAGTATAAAGTTGCATAATGGTATAATTTTATAGATGTTATACAACCTTCCAGGAAAAGGGAATAATACTTACTGATATTCCAAACAGCTCATATTGAGAGTATTGCTCCACAAAACACTGAGCTCTTTCCTTGAATTTATCTACTGCCTCCTTACTCCACCACATTCTCTTCCGACCATTCTTATCGTACTGACGACCTGTACAGGGCGCAATGAATTACATAACATTGGGTAAGAAAGTACCATGTAACCTGATTCGATAGCTGCGCATGCGCGTTACCGGTAGTTGATGGGCTAGGCCTATTAGCGTTTACTCGTGGTCTCTCGCTAGTAGCTCGCGGAGAGTGTGACAAGGGCTAGCTACACTAGATATATAGCATGAAGAAGTTGATACTCGTCCTGCGTTGTAACTTCTGGTGCCTCCAAGGTGCGTAGAGCAAGCGGATCTGGTTGAGGTTAGCCTGTGCTAATTTGCTTATTGCCATTTTTGGTTTTCACGCCATAACTCTGGAACACAGTACTTTTATCAAATTTAAAATCAAGATCTATCATGCATCTATGACAAACGGAATACCAATATTCTCAAATCCATGAGTAAGTTCAGTGGGGAATTTAGATAGCTGTTGTAGGATGCATGGACAGTGAAATGTTTACCATTATTGTCAAATCCGTGAGTAAGTTCGTGTCCCAATACCATCCCAAGAGCACCATACTGCACCGACCTACAAACATCAGTGTAAAACATAAAATAATTTGACCAACAGTTTCCTTACAGTGGCCACTCATCACTAAAAGACGGAGTCCGCATTATAGCCTCAAGAATTGCTGTAAGGTATATACAAATCTATCACCTACTGCATGTCTAACGAAATTGACTCCTTACATATTTGATTGAAGACTGCTATGTAATAAGCGTTTACTGAAGTAGGGTCATCCAGCCACCTGCACAGAGGAAAAAAAAAAATGAAAAGCACTGAAGTGCAAACCCTCAGCGCATTGTGACGGGCACGCGTAAGTAAACGTTTAGCGCGGTCTCTTGCCAGCTCGCGCAGAGTCTGACACAGTCTAACTACAATACTAGGTTGCATGCGAGAGGCGATACACGCCCTGCGTTTCATATTCTGGTGCCTCCGAGGTACGCAGAGCACGCGGATCGATCAGACCTCGGTAAGCCATCCCGTCCGCTGTGTATTTGCATATTTGCGCTCTAGTTTTGCAACGGAGCAGTTTCAGAGAAAACCGTTCGAAATTTCTGACCTTCATTGCCCGGTAAGTAGGTCATATCCTTTGTGAGACGAACAAAGTAGAGTAACAGACACACAAACACACTCTCACAGATAGACGTACTATCGCTGCGCATGCGCGCCGAGGGCATGCTATTCTGACATACATGTTTCTGTCAAGAGGCTTGTAGATGAGTGAAAACTGCTGACGTAAAGAGATGTTGATGAACTCCAAGTAGTTTTCAACATACTGGCCCTTGTTAAACTTGTACTGTAAGAAATTTTGAAGTAGCACAAGAGCTTTATTCCAGTGGAAAATGAAGTGCAAACCCTCCGCGCATTGTGACGCGCACGCCATACCACTAATTGATGGGCTGGGTTTAGTTTTAGCTGTTACTCGTGGTCTCTTGGCAGCTCGCGCAGTGTGACGCGGGCTAACTACACTACTAGATAGCATGCGAGAGGCGATACACGCCCTGCGTTACACATCTTCTGGTGCCTCGAGGTAAGCCGTTGTGTATTTGCATATTGGCTTTTTGCAGTTTCAGAGAAAACCGTTCCAAAATTTTGACCTTCATTGCCCGTTAAGTAGGTCGTGTCCTTCGTGAGACGAACAAACACCCGAGAAGTGAGATGTAGAGTAACAGACACACACACACACACACAGCAGATACCCTCGTTGCGCATGCGCGCCGAGGATAATTACCATTCCGTAGAGCATATCCAGAAAGCTGTCATTGAATGTCATATTTGGGTATGCAACTCTTGACTGAATGGCTTCCAGCTAAAAAAAACAGAACTCTTTCACTACTGCACTCTAAATCGGCAGGGGGTCACCTTCTCAATGGACAGTTTCCTGGTCTCATCATCCAGCCAGTCAACATCAATCATCCTCTGTTTGAGACCTGCCCTTACTCCAGCCACCAGCTCAACACCAGCCTCCTGCAGTAGGCAACACCTCAACAGACATCCCTACATTGTACTTTATCAAGCAGCTTAGCTGCATAACTCAATAACGTTGTGCGGAATTATACACTTTGCAAACCAGATAAAACACGCACATACTCAACTGACTTTGTAACCATCAGGGAGAAGGTATTGAGCATACACTCTACCCAGAGCCAACGGGAGCATTTGTTCCACAATTTGGACACACTCTTGTTGCTGGTCCATGGACGGTTTCCCCAGTACCAGCTGTCTAAAGAGAATCAGACTCTCTCTGATGGTGGTGTCTGGGACAAAGATCTCAGCCAACTGCCACGTCATGCTCCACTTGGCATAGTTCTCCAGAATTCTACAGGGTGGTGGAGATGTGAATTTTGAATCCTAAAGAGTTTAAGTCACCTCATGGATACGGAAAATCTAGGCACCCTATTCTAAATCAAGGCCTGACTGTCACAACTCAAAGTCCAACATACTCATTGTCAATGTTCTCCACTAGTTCAGTCAACCGTCTGAAGTATTCGGGAGTTCTCACAGTCACACTAGAAGAGAGTTTGATGTCTACTCCTGATGGCCCAAGAACTCCATTTAACACTCCTAGCCAGTCATGCTATATTATAGAGAGGATTCATTTGACATTGGACACTGCATGCAGAAAGGTTTATAGAGCGATAGAAACGTACGTATGGCCACAGTTTGTAGAGCTCTTTAACTGTGTAGGTATTGTTTGTGCCATCTTCGTCATCATTAAAGGTAGTGTCTTCCCAAATCTGAACAAAACATTGTCACACAGATAAACATAGTTTAAGCCATGAAATAACACATTTTACGTCTGCTCCGCTTGTATTGTTCTATTTCTGTTCTGTTATGCCATACAGTCTCTGTTAAATTAACAGATGATACTCACGTACTTGTGCCAGGGCATATTCAAATTCCAAAGCAATAGGGTTCTGAGCCAGTTCCGTCAGAATTATCTCTATCTCATACAGCAACACGTCCGTCTAAAGTATACATTGCAGTACGCATTATAACAATCATTGAGAAAGAGATAAACACACTGAGTTGGTGTCATTGTACAATTGTGGATCTTCAAGACTTAGCCCAGCTTGCTCGATCTGTGCAGAGAAGAAATGTTACACAATAACAGTCACAGGTAAGATAGAGTTTCTTTACTCACAAACCAATGAATACTGGCGAGCATCTTCGTCAAACCCAACACTGAGACTGTAGAATGCATCGCTCCCTGTCATTTTCTCTCTAATGAACTGGGAGCTGTTGACACTCCACACCGTTCCATCGCCAGATATATTCACCAAACTCCACCCACCTGTACGTATAATAAGATGTATTCTGGCATGGGTTAAATTGTCATTAATTTGCACCCTATCACTCACAGGTCGAGCCATAACTACACTCATGAACAGTGAGTAGTCTTCAGCATGCAAAAATCTGCCCTCCCATGATTTCATTATTTCACTCGAGGTAATCGCTGTAGGAGTACGTACCAAGCTGTTGGTAAAAACTTTCTAATGATGGGCACAAGACGATCGACAAATTCCGTCTCATTCATCATCTGAGCGGTGATGCAGGAGTCATAGAAGTTTGACAGCTGGGTCAGGACCTTGTTCCCTCCTGTGAAATCTGTCTCCAGAACCTCAGCCAAGTCACTGTACACCGCATACTGCTGCCCTTCTAGTGCTCCTGTCCCATACAGACCTATAGATGAGTTTGGAACAGTGAGTACAAAAACAGCTGGCTGATGGCTCAGTAGAGGGTGTAACCGTAAATTTACATAACTAACATAACAATTTCATAGGTGTTTGCATTCCTTATTAATGATGCGTGGCCTGGGTCATATGACCCATCCATGATTTTTAGGGTATGCTGCCAGACCATGGACACTCATGACTCACTCACGACTCAGTAGCGGCTAATTCTATTATTCCCCTGATTTTCCGTGTAGCTATATAATTATAGACATTGCCAATCACCGTAGCTAGCATTTTGCGTAACACAAAAATTGAACGAGGATTTCAAAGGACAGTGTGAAGTTCTCTGAACATGGAGGATTTCGAATGTTGATTTTTATTATTTTTTTAATACCTCCCGGTATTTCATCTAACTGTGCATGCACATGCGCATACTCAGTTGGGAGTTGGGCGTCTTTCGCCAGGGCAGCTCTTCTTCTTTTCCTTCAAAAGAAAGAGCTGTCCTGGGTGTAGTTGACTTGTTTGCTTTGCCTTGCCTTGCCTTTCTACCTCACTACCTAGTTGTTGAAACATGCAATGAGTCATCTGGGAATATTATTGAAGTGGAGTGAACATTGCAGGTGCATTTAAGCAGGCTTATTATTATACACTCACTCTTGCCTGCCAAACATTCTCTGCATTACTTTTCAGTATAGTACTCTGTCTAACCATTCAGATTTCATAACTCCGTAAAACAAACGTTAACCTGTATATACCAGCTACCAGGGACACCGACGAGATTCCCAAAATATGCTGGAGGAACACCTCAAAACCTGTGGATCAGGTTGTAGCAGTATAGTGTTGGTGGCAAGAAAAACCAGCCTTGCGCTCTGCTTCTAGGAATGTTCACAATGTGTACATAGTTGCTGCATAGATGTATACTAACACTCCCTCCCACAACCTGCGTGTTTCTACAGTCTGTAGTGTATAGTGTTCCCAGTAAATCCCCAGTGCCCTACAGACACCCCACAGGTAGTGCAATTTGCTGCATCGTGCATGACCTGAATGTGCACCAATGCACCTCATCCACATGCACACAACTCGAGATGCTCTCTCCCACAACTTCCCTGTTTCTATAGTTTGTGTAGGTGAATGGTAGTGAAGTTGCTACAGTGTAGTGAGCAATTTGCTTGACCTGAATGTGCACTAATGCACCTCATCACACTAACAAAGGGCATGCATGTGGCGAGTTACCTTCAGGGATGTGGTTGAAGGCCGGCCAGTTACCGCAGGTGAAGTTGTAGAAGTCCTCACAGGGATCAATGCTCTCATCCATGGCCCCCTTGATCTGCACTGCCAGATCCAGGCAAGCCTCACTCACACACACATTAGGTGTGGGGGTAGGAGTAGGGGAGGGAGATGTTGCTGCTGAGGAAGAAGATGATGAAGATGTCACTGCTGAAGAAGAAGAGGATGGAGATGTGTTGAGCGCGTACAGCACCACAAAGACCACAAAGAGTGCTGTTGCTGCAAACAGGAGGACCAACAGTAGGGCAATGCATATTCTTGGCAAAATCGATCTTTTCGGGCGGTAGATGTCGAGGTCAGGTGCAGCCCCATCCGTACCGTCTGCCCTCGACGTCATCACGATGTAGCCCGGCTTCATTCTGCAGTCAATGTGCACAATGACATAAACCACCTTCTTCTCTGCACCGCTGCTAGCACATGCATGCATACAAGGCTGAATTGCAACTGGCTAGATAGCTAGTCCTGCGGCTTACGTGAAACAAGCGTGTTTTCCCGCTCTAGTGGTTTCTGCAGAATGGGGCGGCTATCTACTGAACGGCTACGAACGATGGCAACCGAAATTCTCTAGTCTCTCGCTCAGTTCGCGCTCCTATGGCAAGCCGTTTGTAAAAAAAATTCGACCGTACATATAATTATACACAGACGTCCCTCACGTTCTAACGCTTGTGCTCTCTCACGATAAGCGCTGGCGTATACGCTAGGCCTGAGCGCAATCTGTTCGGTCTTTCCCCTGTTTTTCATTCCTATTTTGCTTGCCTATTTTAATTTTCCCCCACTACTGAGATGAAACTCAGGTGAACTTCATGATACAAAACATAAGAGAAGCTTCTAGCTATAATATAGTCCTTTAGAGCGAATTCTTGCCTTTCAGTGAAGGTGAAAAGACCTGCTCAGATGCAGCTGATGATAGCTGTATGTAGCTACCTTGCGAGCTGTGTAGCAGGCCGCACTTAGCTTAGCGCATTCCACTTACGCGGGTCAGCCAGCAAGGAGGCACTGCATGGAGGCCTTGGCAGTGGGGAACACAACAGGCTGAAAGTGGGTGTGACATCATTGCAGTAAGCCTGAGCACTGGCTCTGGCCCTTTGAGGCAGATCGTCTACGCAACATCCACCCGGCCTTTACAGCTGAAATAAAGATCGATCAAAAGACTTATAGAAAATTCAACCCTCTGAGAAGAGGCTGCAGGGGAGTGGGGTTGATGTGGAGAAAGGAAATCAATGCAACGGCTATCTCTTCAATATCCAGTGATCGCATTTGTGGTCGTCTCCTTGTGAAGCCACCTCACCCCAGTGCAGCTGATATCACCATTATTGGAGTGTACCTAGCTTGTTCAGACATGGGCATGGAATGTTACACGGAGCACCTTATAGAATTAGAAAGAGTTGTATCTGAACATCAGCACTCTGGTCCGGTGGTAATCATGGGAGATTTCAATGCCCATCTAGGCGTTCTGGGTGGTGTGAGAGGTATTAGCGAACCTAACCAACAGGGGATACTCCTCCACCAGCTCGTCACTCGCTGCAATCTTTACGCTGTGTCACACTCATCCCTCTCCCAAGGCCCTCAGTATACATTTCAGAACAGCGCGTCACAAACCCACAGTTGACTACATACTTGTCAGCCACGATACAACAGAATACATGTTGCAGTGTTTTATACATGACCCCGCTCCTCTGAACACCCTCAGGAGCAGTTGACCAAAAATAGAATACATTGGACCAAGGCTCTCAAAGGCACACATCTGCGCGGCTATCAGAAGAGTGTATCATCTTTTGTGGCCCCTCTCATCGGTCGATCGTATAGCTCTGCTGAGGAGATAAACGACGAAATAACTATAACGTTTCAGAGAAAATTTGCGATCGCCCGCTCTACAGTCTCTTCCACTGCGCAAGAGCTCAGTGAAGGAAAAGAAATGGTATTAAGATCAGACTCTTTCTCGTGTTGCTTCTGCAAGGAAAGCAGCCTGGGACAAGTGGTCTGCAAATGGTCGCCCAAAGGAGGGCCCCCTCTATGACGCAAAATAAAAACAAGAGCTGAATTCAGAAAGAGGATGAGAGTCTGCGCTGCCAATATTGAAAGGAAGAGAATTCAACCTTTGGATGATAAATTCAAACAGACCTCTTCAAGTCGGTTTAGGATTCATTCAACAAAAACACGTCAAAGTCCATTACATCGTGTCAGTAAGAAGTGGCTACAGACCCAAAAACCATCCTGGCAGCATGGGAAGATCATTTTTGGGCAATTAGTTCTGCCAACACAGAGCTCTCTTTGGTCATGTGCTCCTTAGAACAAGAGATCACTAAGATGATGCACAACTCCTGCAATAATGAAGACTCCCTGCTAGATGTCCCTTTCGTGTCTGAGGAAGTCGATAGTGTCTTGAAGAAGTTGAAACTCGGTAAGGCCGCCGGACACGATGGGGTGCAGGCAGAACACCTATAATATGGGGGTCCAATTCTTCGAGACTGGGTTCTGCAAATTTGTAACACAATCACGGAACTGTCAACATGTACCTGATTCCCTCAAAATTGGAATCATAACACCGTTGTATAAAGGAGGAGGTAAGGATCCTCTCGATACACACAGTTACAGCGGAGTCACGCTTACATCAGTGCTTGCCAAAGTTTTGGAGTCACTCATCACGGCTGCAGTGTCATTTCTCAGATAAAGGTATACCTCATCTCAATCAGACAGCCTACCGCAAAGGTGTCTCCTGTGCAGAAGCTATATATTCTCAACGTTGGAGGTACTATCCTTTTACTCACAGCGCTGTGAAAAAAGTGTACATTTGTTTCTACGACCTGCAAAAGGCCTTCGACTCCGTCCATTACTCCGTTCTCCTAAAACGCCTGTATGAGGCTGGCATTGATGGCAGGGCTTGGACATTGCTTCGAAGCTGGTATTCATCTCCAAAGAGCATGGTGAGCGTCGATGGCTCTCTGTCTTCCATGTTCATTCTAGAGTGTGGAGTTCTCCAAGGCTCTGTCCTCTCCCCAGTTCTCTTCCCAAGTTTTAGAGGCTCGCTTGGACTGTGAAGGAAGGCTGTGGAGAAACCGTCGCTAAAATCATGAAGTTTGAGCCTTTCTCGACTAATCTTGAGATGGAGGAGCTGCAGAAAGTCTTTGTTGCGGGAGCAGTGGCGAGCCAAACGCGGCACGTTTATATCGTGTGTGAAAAACTGTCGTGTTTGCTGGACGGTAAACTTTAATTAAGAAGGTTTGCGTTTCCCCCCTGACTTGTCTCTTTGTTTTGGGGTATGAAGCGGTAAAAATGGCGCTTTTTTACACAATTTTCTGCACTCTACAGCCATTTTTGAGGATAGAGAGGAACTCTGTGCTTATTTATACGTATAGATCTAACAAACAGCTTCACAGTTATACCCATAAATGTTGGAATATCATGCTGGATTGACATGCCAAGTGTAATACATAGCATCATGCCTAAACGTTGCAGTTATAATGATCACACAGCAACTGCATAACTAAACAAAAAACTGCCTATACTACCCCTATGCGCTGTGGCAATTCTTTATAGTTGTGCTTTTGACGCACCATTTTACCGCTTTATATTATACCTCCAAAACACACATACCTTTGGATCCTGAAGCTCAACATTAGTTCTACTCTTTGCAAAATACTGTGAATTTCTAGCTCGTCTGATTTTCATGAAACTGTCAGTGTATCAATGGCATGTCTTTGGGAATCTACTTAGATTGATGCCTCTGACGTGATGCACACATGGCAGTGGAAGTGCAAAGTTGACGAGTTCATTTCACTGGCAACAAGTAGCTAGCTAGTTACACAAATTACAAAAATACTGTAGCTATAAAGGAAGCTAACAACTGTCTATCTAACAAAAAAGCTAACAACTGTCTATCTACCAAAAAAGCTAAAACTGCATGTCTATCTCGTTTATAAGCTACTACTTCACAAGAAAAAATTATGACACTATTTTCTTTTAATTTTCTCTTGGCAGTTCACCAGAGAAACATTTCTCTGGAGGGTTCATAGAAGATTCAGCTGGACAGTTGAATGCCTTAGAAAATTCTTCATAGTTAGATAAAGTTCCGATGATCCTGCACAAGAGAGTGAGAAACTGAGATAGACAAGGCTACAAGAACGTAGCTAACACCTAAATCCTTTCTAAAGTCTATTTGACATCACCTTGACTGATTGACTCAGCCCTGACTATAGGGCATGCAGTTAGACTCTAGGGCTCACGTGAATGTGCGAATAGACTTATATTGAGTTATAAGTGGCGGGAAATAAGTGTTCACCTGAATTCCCCTGGACTGTGTGCAATGGCTATAATTATACACGAAACAAATTTTCAGTAGAGTAGGAGCACCAAAGCTGAAAAGTACTAACCAATTTTCAGATTGCCAACAAAGCGATATGCAAATATCTATGTTGATACTTGTCCAAATGCAATGAAAACAGTTGGTCTTCGGTGAAATCAGTCAGTCCGGACAGATCCATGCTTTCTCTCGCAATCTTCTTGTATGCCTGCATATTATATAGAAGTCAATAGCTAAATCTGGTGGTTTGCTTTCATAGTGTATGTAGCTATCACATTATAGCTTGCTCTGATTCCTCCATTATCGGCAATGTTTTCTCCAAGTGTACTGTTTCCATCCACCTGCAGCGAAAGTGAAGTTTAATACAACACACCTAACAGCACAGGCTGATAACGAAAAATATCAGAAAACACTTTACATAATCATACTGATAATTATTCCAAAGAGTTTGTATTGGGAGTATTGATCCGCAAAGCAATGGGCTATGTCATTGAAGGTGTCTACAGCCATCTGACTCCACCACATTCTCTTCCGACCTTCCTTATCATATTGTCGACCTGCACAATGACCCTATATTACAGTCTCCCTCAACTCTATTGTAATTACACATTAGTGACGATTATTGACGAGTGAAGCAAGTTTTCCTAGTCAGTTTTATTTCAATTCCAAGGGCACTGTCTGCAAACCATAATGTGCTACGTAACTCATTCGCAATAATTGTGTAATGTTGCGCTGCGTGTGACTCCTTGGGTTCGTTCTAGTATTATTATTTTACATGGCTCAGGTGATCATTGTAAGGTTAGAGGATTCAATGTCAGGAACTCAGCATGCATAGCGGAAAAAAAAAATTTACTGGTGTGCACGAGTGTTTTTCTTGCTTCAACCACTGCTGGTATACCAAACAATTCCCATGAAAAATTAAAAAAATTGCCAACAATACCAGTCAGTAGTACTAAGAAATGTGTATGTGTTATCAAATTCTAGTATCAGGGATGTTGAGAAAGTAACATGGGGATTCAAAACTGGAGAACGCGGGTCAAAAGCTCGTCAATACTCCAAACTTGGATTATCATTTCCAACACTACATCCTAGATATAGAATTGAGGCCTGTCCGAGCATGCGCGCCGAGGGTGAGGTATGTACGTGGGCTCACCTTTGCTACTAAAAATAGAGCCGAGCAATGACGTAATCAATGTATACGCAGTAGCGCTCAGCTTTGCTACTAAAAATAGAGCCGAGCAATGACGTAATCAATATATATGCTGGCTCTTCTTTTGCAGATGAGCAAGGTGTTGACGGGACTCCTACATTTGACATTTCTCGACCCCTCTCACAACAGCATACTTTCTGTGACCTTTCCTTCTTCCTCCTCCTCTCTCTCTTCTTCTCTTCATGTTCTGGTTCTCAACTCCACATTTATTTCCTGGTCCGCTGTTCAGACATGTCTGATTGCCTGCCCCTGGTAATTTCCCCTCTTTATTGCTCTCTTAATCCTCCATTGCCCATGTGTACTTATTCTTGATGAACTGTCCTTAGGATAAGGGTAATTTCTGTTTGCGTCTTAATGTGAATTGCAATTTATCAAGGGTCATTTATTAATCCAGGTTTACCATGGTCATTGTTACTTCTAAGACGTTTATACACATAAATCCTTTATGAAGTGGTTTCCTTTTTTAGTTTGTGTCGAAGTATATACTCTTTGTAACGGAGTAGCTAGCTATCCATCATAGGAGTTGTCAGTGTAGAGCTCCCCTCTCCTGTGTGGAGTTTGTTGGTCTACTCTTCCTCTGTCCTCAGTTTACAGGAGCTTCATCTCAACAACAACGGCTACTCAAATGTGACCCTTGACCCCTCCTACTCCCACTCTTCCCTGCAACGACTACACCTCAACAACAATCACATATCCCAGTGAGTTGAGCTAGAGAGACTAGGCCACACCTTCCCGTCTCTCAACACACTAGTAGCCATCTCTAACCCTCTGAGAGAAATCCTTGAGGTGGGCCAGGCCTTTCTCTCCCTCCGTTCCTTCACTCTCAGCTCCACCAATCTCTCTGATTGGTCGTCAGTAGAGTCCCTTGCCTCTCTTACTGACCTCTCTGACCTCCGCATGTACGGTGTGCCCCTGGGGCAGGAGATGAGTGAGAGAGAGAGGAGGTTCTCTGTTATTGCTCGAATGCCCACTCTTCGCTGGTTCAACAAGAGTGAGATTAGTTCAATGGAGAGAGAGAACGCCGAGTGCTGGCTGATTCGGCTCTACCGAGACAAGACAGAGAGACCACAGGTCTACCAGACTCTAGTGGACACCCACGGTCTCCTGCAGCCACTACTGGACCTGGACCTCTCCTCTCACCACAAGGTCTCTCTCCAGTTCCTAATAGACCACGAGGACTGGAGGAGGACAGAGGTTGTATTCATATTCAGTAGCTCTGACAGACTATTTCGATGTACAAATTAGTGGCTTGGTATCTAGAATTTAACTATTAATATGACAGCTATGGGTGTTTTTGTGCCTTTGAACTTTAGCAATAGTGCAACTGCGAAATACTTCACAAAAGTCATGCTCCAGTTGAAACTGTTAATTGAAGATGGCACGACAACGAATCTTAATAGCCATCACACATCGATCACAGTTCAGTTGATAGCTGTTTAAGTGCATCCACGCTTATGCTATCTGTCCGTATTCATGTGCAATCTAATGGCCCGTGTGAGTGAGTGATAAAATGAAAAAGGTTTTAGTACTGCTGATGCTTTGAACTACAGCATTTACAGTAAAAGTTTAGATTACAGATTGAAAAAGCACTAAACAAAGTGCAAACCCTCGGCGACCTGCGCATGCGCGGTACCGCAAAATGATGGGCTGGGCTCTATAATGAGAATGCGTTTGGTCTCCCGCTTGTAGCTCGCGGAGAGTATATATGACGCGGGCTGGCTACAGTAGTAGATAGCATGCGGGAGTCGATACACGCCGTTCGTTGTGCCTTCAAGATACACAGAGCGAGCTGAGTTCAACGTTTATCCGCAGCTTAGTACGTGGTAGCTATATATTGTTTGTGGAGCGATTGATGGCTCCGCTCGTGAAGTGGGATAGCTCGCGGACTGACAGACACACGCACACACGCACACACCAGTACAGTAACCCTCGCTGCGCATGCGCGCCGAGGGTTAAAATCAAATGAAGGGGGATGGGAAGGCTCAGAACATAAGAAAGTAAGAAACAACTAAGGGTCCTTACACAGCTAGGACGCACAAAGCTAAGTGACACCATCACCGATATCTTTGTCTTATTTGAAGGATGGTTGTGACAGAGAACAGTAAACACGACACAGGGCGGATCCAGGATTTTGTTTGGGAGGGGGCAACGACTGCTCATGCGCAAAGATCCTGTCGCGCGCAATCCCGTTTTTCCTGTTGATAGGTATATTATACATACCGGAAGAAATGTACTTCCATACCTACCAACCTGCAGATGAAACTTTGCTTGAGAAATGTGTGAAATTTGCTTGATTTGGAATATTTTTGTTTGAAAATGCTGTGTCCATTCAAAATGTATGGGCATGATGCATCACAGGTTTTTAACACAAACAAGAGGTATTTGGCGATTTTCTGGTGGGATAGGCAGTATTTTTACTTGATTATCAAGCAAAAAGCTGGATGGTTGGTAGGTACTTCTCTTTTTACCGGAACCACATTCGTTGAGATTGCCAATAGAGCGTTGAATTCATAGCTAAGTGACAGCCACGATCGCGAGAGCTAGCGATGAGAGAGCAGCCTTGCGCGAGCAGGCGCTGGGCTAAGTAAGCGCCGTCATGTAGCCAAGGATCCAGGAAAAACGTTGTTTGCAGTTGGCGCGGCAGCACAAGAGATCGAGAGCGCTCAAGTTCGAGCGCGCGTGTGCGTGCATATAGTAACTGGGGGCGAGGCCAGGGCAGCGTGACGTCATATACACCAGACGAGGGGGGGGCAACTGCCCCCATGCCCCCCCGCCCCCCTGGATCCGCCCCTACGACAGAGAACATCAATGATTAATTGTCATACTGCCTGGATTTAAAAAGAGGATGTGTTTGTATTTGGCACATGTGTTCCTGACTCCCAGCTCAAAATTATCATACCAGCTATAGTCTGAGCTTATAACATTTGTTTCTTTGTTCCACATAATTTACTCAGATGAAAGGGACTGAGAAAGAATTAGTGGTGGAGGAAGTCACGACCAGAGATTATCTCCTTCCAAAGACAGAGAAGTTCCGCCGATTAGCTGTATATTATAGTTAGCTACATTGTAACTTACTAAGAGCTAGAACAGAATGTACGAGGAGAAGGAGGTACCTTAGATGATGTACAGAGAAACTAAGTGAACCCTGTGGACGCCATGGGTATCAGCAGAAATTGATGTATAAAATATTAGCACCTAGTATTATCACCCCATATAAATTATTCTGGAGTTATGGAGGCTCTGGGCACATTTATGTGTCCATGGCTGGTTAAGTGTTAATCGTTGAGTGAGGATCCTAGATGGAGACGTAGAAGGAGATGACAAGTCGGAGAAAAGCAAATAGCAAAGAACAATGTATCATTAAGCAGGTGCAACTGCAACAAGACGAAATACAAACGAAGTTCTGAAATGTAATAGGACATTGATAGCAGACTACAGTGTTCATAGCTAGAGCTCAAGTCAGCTTAAGAGCTTAAGTGTTAAGTGACTAATGTCCCCTCTTCTCCAGTAGACGGACAATATCAGAGTGTCCTTGGAATCTGGCAATGTCAATGGGTCTCGTTCCCTGAATGATGACAGATGACTTTAGTTAGTGACCAGCAATAGTGGTGATCAGTTGGCATCACTGATTACCTGGAATCCAGTTAGGTTCACATCTGCTCCATTTGCTAGCAGGATATTCACCACATCAATTTGTCCCTGTTGACATGCCATAAAGAGAGGAGTCGACCCAGTCTGCGAGAAAAACAGAAAGCCATGATGTAAATGACGAATGGAAACTGAAATTGTTGAAGAAACAGGAACATTGGCACTGTCACCATTTGTCTTTCTAGTCATTTAGACTAACCAATCTCGCTATATACGTCATGCTCAGTGGCAGTACATGAGACACTTAATTATAGTGAAACGTCCGCACAAGAAGCACAAGAAACACCTTTGATTTATGCGTCAACAACTAGGTAAGCAAAGCAAACAAGTCAAATACACCCAGGACAGCTCTTTCTTTTAGAGAAGAAGAGCTTGTTTCTGAATGCATCAGACGTATTCTGACCCCTCTACAAATCAGGGTGTGTTTCCGACCTCATCAGACCCTCAGGTCTTCACTTTCAAAACCTAAGTACCTGGTGCCAGTCCTCCAAAGATCTGGAGTTGTTTACAAGATCCCTTGTACTTGTACCTACTGTTCGTCAGTTTACATATGACAGACCGGTCGCAGGCTGTGTAAACGCATCTCTGAACACAAACGAGTCGTAAAACAAGCTGACTCCAACTCAGCAGCTGGAGTCGTTTACAACATCCCCTACTTTTTGTCGGTTTACATATGACAACCTTGATGTTCCCTCTTGTATCTATCTTTTTCTGGCAATCCTCTGTCCCTTAACTTTTGCATTCCTCTGTATCCCTGTTTGTTCAATTTCCTGTATTTCTTATATATATTATCTTGAGCTTCGGTTTTATACTGCACATTTCACTGATGATAGTGTCACCGAAATGTCTGATATAGTTTTCGGCTAGTGTAGCTACTTTGTTGTCCCAGAAGAATGATTCCTGGTAGCTGAGCTCAGAAAGAAACTGTAGGTATCAACATCACTAGGTATATATGCATGTTCAAAGGGACCTGAACCACTCCGGCACACTCGGCAAAAATTCTTCTTAAATCTTTGGTGAGGGTTACAGTACTTGTTCTGTAACCTTGTTGGCCACCACACTGTTTGTGTGTTGGAAAAAGGCAGCAGTCCCAAGTTTTGGGATGAGAGAGGATCAGTAGGACAAGTAACAGTACACAGCTAGGCCTGACTAGTTTACACCTGTGTATTAGGTTAATTAACACTCTCCTCTCTATATACAACCGACCACAGGTCAAGGCCAGAGGTCACTTCATTGGGTGAATATAGTGTTTAGCTCGGATAAAACAACAGAAAGAGAGAGTGAAGCATGGGTTCACTGAAAGAATGTCACAAAGTTACACAATTTGTTTACGATCTTAGCTCTATCCACACCAGCTCCGTTTCTCAGTAGGATATTCACCACTTCACTGTGTCCACTCTGACTGGCAATAGAGAGAGGAGTTGCCCCAGTCTGTGGGAGAGTAAAAAAATCACAGCTTGATGAAAATCGATGTTTATGTCTCCAGGGTATCGTCAGAATGTCGGTGGGCGCTCTTGTCATCCCTACATAGAGCGTCCATTTACGCTCTGATTATGGTCGCTCTGATGTGCATGGGGTTGACAATGAACTATTCGAACTTGTTGAGAGCTATCTGACAAAAAGCAAGCACCATGCACATTTAGAAGCTAGCAGTGAGATGTGGTAATGGAGTTAGGGAGGCTGGACACTTAAACACCAGCATTGTACACAAAGTAATAACAAATGGACTGCTGATGGCTGAAACAGAATGAAGCAGAAAGCAGAATGAAGGGGCAGTGTAGCTGAAGAGAGAGAAGGGTTGTCATGGAGGTCATTAGCATAGTTATTATTTGAACAGAGCGTGTTGTTTAATGTGGGTGGGGGGTGAGGAGACTTTTAGTGACCATACTGCTTCAAGGTGGGCCACAAATAGTAGAAAAACAGATTCTCAAAATTGTTTGTAACTTACACACCAAGTGTGTCTAACAATGCTCTGAGGTTGCTTCCCACGCAAATTAACAACAAGAGCCAGCCAGCCCCTCTAAAAGGGGTTGGCTCCATGAGACTAAACAGGACACAACTTAATTGTAGCTATATACCACCTGAAATCTATAGCTAGGCTACAGGTGAAGGTTCCCGCACGTCTGTCAACCTGTACAATGGTTGCGTGCATAAAGTAGTGCCCCTGCTGAGCTTAATAGCAGCAAATGGCATTGGTCAGTATCTAGGAAGAGCTTCACAATGACATGCGACAAAAAGCAATCGCTTAGTGGCTGTGTGCACACCTCTTTCAATTCCGAAGACATTTAGAGAAAAAATCGGAACCTATGCTGGTTACAGTAATAACATAGGGAAGAAAGAATATTAAATAGTGTATGAGCGAATTCTCATATGGAGAACAAACGGTCCATATTTGGAGCGCACGTACATAGCTAGGTATTGAGGGTCTAGAGAGTCATTTTCACCGAGTTATAGTTATAAGGCTTTGTGTCCGCGGATCACGTGAGATTTTACTGGTGCCATCCCTAAAATTATAGAGCGTCTCCCGAGGCTCTAATATCATTATGGTGACCAGACTTCTCCCAGTCTTTAATGTATGACCAGGGAGGTTAGCTCTATCCTCTCTACAACAAACAATATCATGTGATTTCCAAACCAGTTACTGAGTTCAAAGGTCATTTCAAACGTAGCAAGACATGCTAGGGTAGAGCTAAATAAGGCAGTGAAAGGGTTGAATATCCAGTGAAACAAGTACACAATGTCATTATGCAGACCAGACCCTCTCCCTTAATGGGCCATGTATTAGGTTAGACCACATGTAAACATCAGAGGTGAAAGGTGTACATAGTGTTTAGTTCCAAAAAACAGCAGAAAGAAAGTGTGATGCAAGCGACCGCATGTGTTGTTAACAGAATGTCATGGAGTGACTGACGATTGACTTACATTCCTAGCTCTATCCACACCAGCTCCATTCCTCAGTAAGATATCCACCACTTCACTGTGTCCATTTTGACTGGCAACGTAGAGAGGAGTCGCCCCATCCTATGGGGAATAACAATAAGTTTAGCTAGATCAAACCACTGCATGCAACACGAATAAGGTTGGTAGAATACTAATTAAGTTCCAGGTTATATGATGAGAGAGGATTGGTAGGACAAGTAACAGTGAATGGTCTAGAGATATTTTTTTAACAATTCTGCTCATCTTCTATTTTTCAAATCTCTACGTCATATACATCAGTTGATTTACATTCCTAGCTCTATCCACAGCAGCTCCATTCCTCAGTAGGATATTCACCACTTCACTGTGTCCATTTTGACTGGCAACGTAGAGAGGAGTCGCCCCATCCTATGGGGAAGAACAATAAACTGAATAGTTTAGCTAGATCAAACCACTGCGTGCAACACGAATAAGGTTGGTAGAATACTAATTAAGTTCCAAGTTATAAGATGAGAGAGGATTGGTAGGACTATATATGTAACAGTAAAGTTAGATGTGACTGACTGCACTGGCACAGTAAACGACTGAAGATTGTCATGCAGTGACTGATGATTGACTTACGTTCATCAGCTCTATCCACACCAGCTCCATTCCTCAGTAGGATATTCACCACTTCACTGTGTCCATTTTCACTGGCAATGTAGAGAGGAGTTGCCCCAGTCTGTATGAATTATTGTGGATAACACGTGAGTGAATATCCCGGAGAAGATCAGATAAGCAAAACAATAGACCTACTTATGTACATGGTTTTCGACATAGCTTGCATTCAGTAATTGGTTGTGCAAGTGGTCTTCTACACACACTGGCAGAGTCAGGTGATGGTAGGGATATGAATAGCTCTCTCAGTCTGAGGTGTTTACATTCCCTGGTTTAATTTTGCCATTGCTACATCTCACATTTGACACAATGCAGCCCCTGTTACAGCTTGTGATAGGCAGCAGCATAGTCATGGAACCTTGTGATTAATAAAACTTCCAGGAAGAAATGTAGACCATTAATGTTTGGTGTAGATGTTCCATGTGCAACAGGTCTTCCAGAGGGAGTCTGACTGGAAGAGACACAAGTGGACAGCAGAGTATGTTTATAGTCCAAACTGGTTTAGGGGAATTAGGGGAGCATACGGCAGTGGAGTGAGAGTCTTGTCTGAGATGTTCCCACAACTGGGGGAGGACTATCAGTCAACAACAATTCTCAATACCCCTCTTCCCTCAACTCTATACCTTCCTGATTATGGGGTAGCCTTGATTTTATAGCAGAGGACCTCTTAAACCTTGATCTAACATTCACTAAAGGTTCTGCCATGGTATCCCTAGCCTCAACTAGCTTCAGAGCATTCCAGTTAGCAAAAAACGGTATAGCCTCACTGTATTCTACCGATATATAATATTTATGTACCGATTGTTTCCCAGCCATCGTCATGTACAGCCAATCTCTCATTCATTGTCCTAGTTGTAGCTCTGCCCATACACTTAATATTACGCAATAACAATGTATGCTAGTTATTCCGATACCCAGCCCTATATATAGCCCCAACTCCCAGGATCGCACTACCAGAAAAAATTACCCGTTTTGATACTATGGGGATCTTCTTAAATAAGCAAACATTTTTGTATAGTGCCTAGTAGTATAACCCCCACATATTTTTTTTAAGGAGGCTCTGGACACATTTATGTGTCCATGGCTGGTTTTAATTATGTGTTTCAGGAAACAAACCTTGTCTCCAGGATCTCCCTTCACATAATAATACTCGTTCAATGTATGCATGTTACCTTTGACCACTGGCAGTGAAAAGATGCCAACTGGTAAAAGATAAACCAAGTTTCATAATGAAGAAGCATGTTTGATCATGTTTTCAGACATGAATCAAGCTACCCAGGGCCACTGGTCTTGGCAGTAGAGCCTTAAGTTATTTTTGCCTCAGAATAATATTAAAGCAGTAGCTATAGGGCAACAGTTGTATTTTATTAGAAGGGTGATGTAAAGTAGACCCATACATACATCACGAGGCAGGTTGATATTAGCTCCATTCCTTATCAGGATCTCCACTACATCACTGTGTCCATTCTGACAGGCCATGAAGAGAGGAGTTGCCCCACTCTGTGGCAGAGGAGGAATAGTAATTCTGTTAGCTACAAGTCTCATCAACTCATTAGACAGAAAAAATTAACCAAACGGCTGGCACATTCTCAGGTAAACAAAGTGTATTACTCTCTCTTTGACCAGTCTTAAACAACTTTACAGAATGTCATTCTAGACCAAAGAGGAAGATCAGATATGGATGTGTGTGATATGGACAATCAAATGGTTTGGTGATGCAGAGAGTAGGTGGCCAGTATCTATTGCAGTAGATATTTAAGATAAATTTCGATATTGGCAGTGCCTTTTGGTATGCCTATGCACCGTGCTACAAGTCATCTTAGCAAACCAATACTCTCCGCATTACTGAGGGCTAAAATGGCACATACTGTTTTCTGTATGTCCAGTTGTGCCCCAGCCTCAGTCAGTAGCCTCACTACATCAGTTTTGCCTTTTTGAGCTGCCACATGAAGAGCTGTGGAACCTAACTGTAGATATGACAGAGGAGAGATTGTTGCCATAGAAGTGAAAGACATTAACCTATACTGAGCCAAACTGTATAGGAGTTCTAACCAGAAAAACAGGAATAGAGTCTCTACTGGCTCTGCTCACACTTTTTATTATGGACATTTTTTTTATGGACATAATAATATGAAAAAAGAAACTGACATTGGTTGTCTGTATGTCCAGCTGTGCCC
>CASHTH010001975.1:0-123386 GCA_030341885.1 Geodia barretti
TAAACTCCACCATGGTATCCACCCATGTCTGTGTTGAAACAAAGTCATTCCCAGAGTGAGATATAGCACACTTATACACCCCACCTTGCTCCAGGAAGCTGTCTGTTTCTGTTCTTCACTCCAGTGTAACTTTACCAGACGCGACCACAGTTCTCCAGCCTAATTTGGTGGTATACGTGTAGCTTGTGAGGTCATTGTTACACTAGGAAATGCACAAAAGTACGACATGCAATGACAAGCTCGGTTTTCCGTTTCTAATTACGTCCCCAATATCATGAGATGAATGATAGTAAGTATAGTACGCAAGATTTTAAGTGGAATTACAAATTAAGTGTACAAGCAAAGTGCGTACATAGTAGCTCATAGCTTAACACAAAAAAGCATACATGGCAAGCAAGAGCCTGGTGTCCCATGACCCCGAGCAGCTCAGTAGGGAGGGTTGGGGCAGTGAGGAGGAGAGTGGTGACAGGGATGTGTGTGTGAGAGGGTGGATAGGAGTTGGTACTTTCCCCGGGTCGGGGAGCTCAGGGCGAGCAGAGAGTCCACCAGAGATAGCAGGAAAGGTGAAGGAGACAAGGACTCTGCATAAAAATTTTCGAACTTAAACACCACATATATAGTATCAGCATAACCACGATGCATGCACAGCAAGGATTATGGTGGTTTGTTCATTTTCTATTTGCTTTTCGTGCATGCCGGGGCAGCTATACTAATAGCATACATAGGCATTAATAGTCCCGTTGCTGGAAGTATACATGCAATGCGCGCATGGTGTTGGCATCACATGGTTTTTTCTACATGGGTTAGTTTCAATCTGTTCGGCCAGAGTCGGAGTCACTATCCCTCATTGGGCTTTATCCTGCAACTGGAAGTGCGTATTTGGGTTGCCACATCTCCCTGGTGGCATGTAAGTTCGCAGTTTACAAAGACAGCAGACGGAAGGCTTAGCCCTGAAACGAGCTTCTTAATAAGTCTGTGTGTTGATATCTTTGTGACGTCCTGGAGGAAGGGAAGTGAGGCTGGAAGTGGACTCGTCAGGTATTTTCAGGTCGGAATACTTGAAAGGTTTTATCGCTGCGGGTCTAAAGTCATGTTTTGAGACCACTCCCTCGACACTCCAATGGCCTGTGCGCTCAATGAGGAGCCCCCCATTGACGGTACAAGTAACTCGTTGCAGCGAGGTATTGGTCTTGTATAAAGATACATACTTCAGCAGACTGACACAGAAGAGACCCAGTCTTGCTCAAAGTTGTGTGACCTAATATGGGCACCTGGAATATAGACGACGTAAGGTGGTTTCTGGCCACAAAGTGCATAAGATGGTCCATCAAGGTATACATTTTGAAGAGCCGTACATACAAAGCACTGAGGGGGTGTTGGACTGGTGAACAACCTTCTGAGTTCATTTTTTACCCCGGATGCCCCCAGGATGGGTGTCCTCTGTATATCCATAAAGTGTTCTCTTTGGCCTCGGCTACAATTTCTTTCTGCTTCAGTTTTTACCCAACCCCTTCCCCTTTCATTCAGTGATTCCCTGAACTCAGGATCTCTGAAAAATCTATCTGTGGATTTCCCACATGTATCATGAGGCCGCAAACCATGTGGTGTAAGGTATTTGGAGGATACATCACAGGAATTTGTTTCCCTGCCTCCAATATGAACAATCATTGGTGTGGGCAGGTGATTAGTGCCAAAAACTAACTCACTCTTGAATTTTGACACTCATGTGTTGACACTGAACTTGCATACATTTGATTATAAACTAGACCTCATTTGACAATGCGATACGTTTGACTCTCTACTGTACACCATTTGATACTCCAATTCTCTACATTTGACACCCGCGTACATGGACTCTCAACTCTTATCTCAAACTTCACACTTTCACTAATACACTCAGATATGCATGCTGTGCCAAAAAGTGGAGGTAATGATAAAATCTGACTCCCATAAAATTCAAGTGTGTGAATTACATAGAGTTTGCACGAGTGCTTTATTGGAGTGCGCATGCATGTCTGAGTAAGTTTCAAATGGTGTATAGTTGAGAGTCAAATGTATCACAGTGTCAAACGAGTCTAGTTTTGTACGCAAATTCAGTGTCAAAGCGTTCAGTTCAGAATCAAAAATGCATGAGTGTCAATATCAAGAGTGAGTTAGTTTTGGCACTAATAACCCGCCATATCATTGAGCTGGTAGGGGTGATAACAGCTGCAGCAGTGGTATCTCAATGCCTGTTGTAGATTTCTTCAGATACTCCTACACTCAGCATTCTCTTTGGGACACCCTTCTCTCGAGCCCTGATGATCTCCTCAGTAGTTTGTGGCAGTGGTCTGGTGCTAGTGAGTGAGGGGCTTGAGCGTGACAGGAGTTCAACGAGACTGTAACCTTTTTTTTGCAACGGCCTTTGCGCATGCTCTAAAGTAGGTAAGCAGCCATTCCAACTATGCGATATAGAAGGCCCCAGGCCCTCCTTACTAACTACAGCTCAGGGCCCTCGGCCTTCCAAATCACGTAGGCATTTCATGGACTTTCTGTACAACTACAGCTGCAGGCAGAACAACTATAACTCACTCCAGACATTAATACTGCGAGCACAAGTCAGAAAGAGAGAAGTGACACCTTGCAATTACATAAATTCGGGCAATGTGCACAAGACAGTTGTTTAAGCACTGTTTGTATACAGTTCACTAAAATCATTTTTGCAGGTATGCAATACAAACATAACTGCACCAACCTGTCTTTTGAAGTCGCTGACATATTCCTATGACATTCTCAAACATGAGTTTGCACTGGTGACGAATTCCCTAGAAACCAACCAAAACAACATAAATCTAGCACACAAAGATAGAGAAAAGGGAGCTGTGTAATCACCCAAGCTTTGGTCCAGATGCGCAATATGATGTGAGATTATAAGCAAAGCGACCTGGCCCAGCTAAAGTAGGCATGCAGCAAGTATATTATGCGATGTCCGCAAACTCACCTCTGCACATTACACACTTCAGTTTCCATAGGATAAGCAGCAGAATCCTTTTCAGGAGTTTATGACTGCAGCGGCAACCGTGCTCGTAAGTGGCAGAGACGGAGTTGCTACGCCAGACACTGAACCTGCCACAACCATTCGCTGTACATCCTACAACTATGCACAACTACGCAACCATAAACTACAAAGGTGGGCTGCAATAGCGTGTGTTTGCTACATGTATAACATTATGGATTGAGGTGACTAAGGGACCAGTTTAGGGACGTATGTAGGGATGATGAATGGAGTTTAATTTGATTAATGTATCGGAAAAGAACACTTACATCTACGGGGTCCTCCCACAACGTCCACACTTTTTTCAGTACCAGATTAATTGACGGACCTGATGGCAGGAGGGCCTCGTAGATATTATTCCCCTCACAAATGTCACTAGCACACTGCCTAGAAGGAACAATTTTATCAGCATTTATACACACATTTGCATAACATATAACTTACTTAGCCATTGTAGTCCACAGGGCCAAAGTACGGGCAGCAATATATCGATCGCTGGTTTCTGTGAAGCTGTGATAAAACATCACCATAGGAATTGAAAAAATCTGTACGTTTATACAACATACCCATCAAACAAGTGGCAGATTTTGGGAAAGAGTTTTAAAAGGCATGGTTTTCCCCCTGCATCACCAAACAGAGCAGAGAGTGGCAGTTTGGCTAGTAGTGCATGGCACACAGCCAGCTGTGAGAAGTCCTTCAGGGGAGACCCTGTAGTTCTAAGCCAATCAGATGTGATGTCAGTGACAACTGCACTACGATCTTCAGAGCTAGTTCTTGTTCTAAGGATGATCACCACCAACACCATAGCTGCTGTTAGACAAAGGTCATGTGGTACTCCGACTCCTGCAGAAACAATGCATTGTAGTGACATAACACATAAAAGATCCTAACAGTAGTCAATACTAGAACAAATGTAACCAAATTTTGGTAAGCAAACGTGTGAGTCACACACATGCAATATGCTATTCAATTCTGCTGCAAGTATTTAACTGTATGTGTAACAGCACGTGCTGGTGAATAGATTAATGGTGACAAGTAGGCCCACTTTCACTTACCGAGCATATACTGAGTGAGGGTTTTATGTAGAAAAATAAGAGCTCACTGGAGTGTGTGCCTCATAAATGATCGCAGAAGATAAATTCAGAAAATACACAAAAGTTATTTTCAGTATTAAAACACCCCTCAGCAAAAACAGATGCATCCACAAAACAGTGAAAAGATTATTTAATGGTATATACAATGACCAAATTATCAACTCTGTGATAGTGCGCATGCATAAACACCATTTACAGAGGTTCAAATTCTCTGCTCGATGCGTCATTAACCCTCGGCGCGCATGCGCAGCGAGGGTTACGGTAGTTGGGTCTATGTGTCTGTTACTCTCAATCTCACCTCTCGAATGTCTGTTCGTCTCACAAACTCAACGGGCAATGAAGGTCAGAATTTTCGAATGATTTTTTCTGAAAATGCTTCCTTGCAAAGCTAGAGCGCTTCCGCCATTGTACGGCAAATACTAGTCGGCCATTTTTATCACTGCGGAAAATGCGCATGCGGTTATAATGCTAATTAGCACCTCGACCGCGACCGGGCCGCTTGCTCTGTGTATCTTGAAGGCATAAGAAGTCACAACGCAAGGGCGTGTATCGACTCCCGCATGCTATTTACTACTGTAGCTAGTCCGCGTCAGACTCTCCGCGAGCTACTAGCGTGGATACCACGAGTAAATGCATACTAAAAGCCCAGCCCATCAATTAGTGGTATCGCGCGTGCGCGGTTCGCCGAGGGTTTGAACTTCAGTGCTTTTCATTTGAGTAATTGTTGCACACACACCTCAGTGTCTACAAGTATTAACATACTGGTTTTAAGAAGAGTTTCAAGTAATAACTGACCAGTCTTGAGAAGAGCTTCACACAAGTTACTTGTTCTTGCCAATAATCCACCAAACCACTGCACCCTCAACTCCGCACTCCAAGATCTTTGCTCCGGTGCCCAAGACACCACAGCCTCGGTGGTACTAGAAGGGAACTGGAAGGAGAACTCTCCAGAGAGAAGACCACACACCAGGGACTGAGTCTTGTGTAGGATGGTCATGATTGTTTTCAGCGCAGTAGTAAACAGTGGGTCTGTGAGCCTATATGGTAAAACTCCAGTGTTAGGCACAAATATCACAACGTGCAGGTAAGGTTGTGTCTGTTCATTTTCTCAATAGCAATAATAATACTTGGGCATGAACAAGCACAAACTTTATAGCGGATTGCTCGCCTAGCTTTACAAATGGTCCAGCCCACAAACTTTACAAGCACAAGGAGGGGCAGCTTTCCCATACAGATATATATATACAATGAAAAAAACGTAATGATTATTATATACATTCACTTAGTAATTGATCATTATTGTGCTCAAAGTTGCATGTGCTGAAATAATGAAAAGCACTGAAGTGCACACCCTCGGCAAACTGCGCATTCGCGATACCACTAATTGATGGGCTGGGCTATTTACTTGTGGTCTCCCGCTAGTAGCTCACAGAGAGTCAGACACGGGCTAGCTAGCTACAGCTAGTAGATAGCACACAGGAGTCGATACACACCATTCGTTGTGACTTTTTGTAACTTGGGTACAGAGAGCAAGTGGACCCAGTCGAGGTAAGCCTGTGCTAATTTGCATATTGGCTTGTTCACTAGCATTTCACACCATCAGTTATGAACGCAGTACGTATTTATATGAAATAACTTTTTTCAAAAAATGAAACAAGTGTAGCAATGAACCCGTTGGTGTCGCTGTTTTGTTAGCGTAGTCACAAAAAATGTGGTAAAAAGACAAACAGACAGACGGACAGACACACTCACACACCAAGTACCGTAACCCTCGCTGCGCGTCGAGAGTTACGACTCCATAACAAGCTCAAGTACAATTTGAAAGCACATTCATTCAAATATCTCAGCACTGTTATGAGGTCCTAAATTGGTACACATCAATACCACCAATTCAAGATGGCACTGATGAAAACTTACCCGTTGTGACTGTAGCAAACCTCTATTACAGACACACAATACTTCACAACTGCAAGGGACCAAGACACAGCCATAAACCCTAGGAGCTACCACTATAGAAACTGACCCAGAGGCAACTGCTTCCAGAGGGCTAATTCTCCGAGGGGAAAGTTCTCCCCCAGGGCCTCAAGGTACTGCAGGCAGTGGGTGTCGCTGGCCAGCCAGCCTCCAGCCAGTGCTGCATCAATAGTAGAGTGAATATGATCCACTACTGTCCCTCCGTAGGGATCTGGTAGACCCTGTAGTAAACTGAACAGAAAAAAATGCGTACTGTAAGACATGGCTGGCTGTTTCGCTTATTTTCACGCAATGTCTCTCCAACGCAGGAAAATCGCCTTTCGATTTTGTATATAGTTCATCTGACCCCCAGAAGAGGAAAGACTAACACTTTAAAATTCTGCAATCAGTGGCAAGATGACAATAACAGCTGACCTTGCAATAGCTCGTTGGAGTGGGTGTCTTGAGAGACAGACGGCATGCATCTCGACCAGGACTAGCAGGAAGGGTCCGCTGAGGGAGCCAGATCCTGCCAACTGACTTACACTGACCACCAACTATTAACAGAAAATATAGAGTAGTAAAAAGTGGCCTACACCTATATCAACAGCAACTCGGCATCACTTGTATAACCAGATTACACAGAACGGTCAGGCACCGAAGAGTGCAGTGAATGCCGCTGACTCTCGCTGGCTAGATCACGCCCCCCCCCCGGTCACTAATTACTAGGTTAGCAGTGAAGATTCATCTGATTTCATTCCTGGGGCCTGTCTGCATCTTTCCTATTCACATGACTGCACATGAAAGTGAATGCGGCAGTATATAAGGACTAAATTTATAAATGTTACTAAAAACGGTCTTTCACTGTGTCCCTATTGTTTTGTTCCATCTTTAGTAACATTTCTAAATTTAGCCCTTATATACTGCCACATTCCCTTTAATATTCGACAATATTGCGATGGTATTGATTATTATTAACCCTTGGTGCGCATGCGCAGCGAGGGTTATTGTACTCGGTTTGTAAGTGTGTCTGTCTGTCTGTCTGTCCGTCTTTCTGTCTGTTACCACATTTTCTGCCACCACACGCAACGAGACAACAAAATAGCGATACCAACGGGTTCATCGCTACACTGGCTTCATTTTAAAGAAAGCGATTTTCGTATAACTACTGCATTCAAAAGTTATGGCGTGAAAAGCAAGTGAACAAGCCAATATGCAAATTAGTACAGGCTTACCTCGACCGGGTCCGCTTGCTCTGTGTATCTTTAAGGCACAAGACGAAGGGCGTGTATTGACTCCAGGATGCTATCTACATACTAGTCCGTGTCAGACTCTCCGCGAGCTACTAGCGTGGAGACCACGAGTATACGCATACTAAAAGCCCAGCCCATCAATTACTGGTACTGCGCGTGCGCAGTTCGCCAAGGGTTTGCTCTTTACCATTTTTTAGACAGCACAGCTGAAATGCTCATGATTCATTTTGGTATTGTTTTTGACAAACTTATTATATATTAATCCTCCATACATTCTCTATGAGAAAGAAAACCAGCACACGATATCACCAGAAGGTAACGGGTTTTTTGCTCTCGAAAAATGCACGAATATTGTGTAAAGTTCGCAGAACGAGTTCGAAATGAAAAGGCACAAAAGTGCAAACCGGTGCACTAGAAACGCGAGCGCGTAAGTATACACATGCATGGTACCGCCAATCGATGGGCTGTATATTTTACTACACTCAGGGTCTCTTGCCAGCTTGCCTCAGAGTCTGTCACTGGCTAGCTATATATGTTAGGCGCAAAGTTGAGATGCGGATCATCCTGGGACAAACCTCGGATCCCAGCTTTGCGGAACAAATCCTACGATCACATTCCACCTCCGCGAACCTCGGATTGTTCTTGAGCAAACCTAGGCCCACGTGAAAAGCGGGTCTCTCGCTCTATAAAAATACGCTCCCTTCGTTCTTTGTCGTCTGTGCGCACTTATCAGTGCAGCGACGGAGCGAAGAGACGACTACATCGGTCATACGAACGACTATTTTCATGGGGAGAGACGACATACTGCAATTACAACGAAAAGCACTAAAGTGCAAACCCTCAGCGAACTGCGCATGCGCGGGCGGTACCACTAATTGATGGACTGGGCTATTAGTATGCGTTTACTCATGGTCTCCCGCTAGTAGCTAACGGAGAGTCTGACATGGGCTAGCTACAGTAGTAGTGTAGCATGCGGGAGTCGAATCACACCCTTCGTTGTGACTTCTTGTGCCTTCAAGATACACAGAGCAAGTGGACCCGGTCGAGGTAAGCCTGTGCTAATTAGCATATTGGCTTGTTCACTTGGTTTTCATGCCATAACTTTATAACACAGTATTTTTACGAAAATCGCCAGTTTTAAAATCAAGCAAGTGTAGCACGGAACCCGTTGGTGTCGCTTTTTGGCCGGTTTGTTGCGCATGGTGGCAGAAAACGTGGTAACAGACACACACACAGACAGACAGACACACAGACCAAGTACTGTAACCCTTGCTGCGCATGCGCACCGAGGGTTAACTACAACGCTATACACAACAGGCTGGGCCTTTGCGAGGCAAGCCCCCATCTACGAGGTTTGTCCTGCGCAAAGCGAGGATGGCAGCTAAACAGCGTGCGAAAATAGCGCAAAAGGCCAAGCTGCGATCCTAGCGCTGCTGTGGGGATATAACGAAATTCGCATGAAATCAAGCCGGTATAGCACTGAACCTTCTGGTACAGTGAGTCCCGGTTAATATCATACTCTGCGCGAAAGGCGTTTTTATTCTATAAAGCGGGATATTCTAGAACGCGGAGCGGAAGTATTATGAGTGATTACGCAACTCCACAAAAGGTCAAGGTCATCATTACATCATCGTATATACAAAGTAACACATTGAAATAACAAACACTTAGGATCCACTTTTCAGTACTTAAGGAGGTAGCTACAGTTCAGTATTCGGGAGAGGGGAGGGAAAAGAAGTCTCTTATGGAGGTCTGAGTGCTGGTTGTAGCAAATAACTGCAGTAGCTGCCTTTCCAGTGTATAAAACTGCTCCAAATCAGCCCCAGATTTCTCAAGGAAATAACGTAGCATCTGCATGGCCTGCATAGCCTCCCCACGCTTAGGAGTTGGTGATGCTGAAGCTGAGGTCTCATCATCATCACTATCATGGTGTGATGTCTCACCATGATCATTCTTCTGTAAGATCTGGGTGCAGATATCCTCCTCTGTAAGTTGACCATGGCATTCAAGTGATATGTCTAAGTCAACATAGGTTTGAAATTCACTTCCAGTGGGAGGATTCAATGCCTCTTCTTCTACAGGAGTGATTTGAGCAATAAACCCAGCCTTAGCAAAGCAATTTGTAATAGAATGTGGTTTTACATCACTCCATGCAACCTTCAGCATGTGCATGGCATCAAGCATGTTCACCTGACGAGAGAGTTGAGTAACGGTGATCGAGGCTTCACCATCTAGATGTGACACAATTCTAGAAATCATGCTCTTTCGATAAAGTGCTTTTAAATTACGAATTATCCCCATGTCACAGGGCTGTATCAAAGACGTGACATTAGGAGGAAGAAAATAGACAGCAACATCTGTAAGCTCAACACCACAATCTTTTGGGTGTGCAGAGCAATTATCAACCAAAAGTGCAATATGGCGATCCTGTTTTACGATATCTCGGTTAACTCGATCAGCCACTTGCGAAATATGTTGGATGTCATCCACGCACTTGGATTACTAGTGTAGGGAGTAGGCAGTGTAGGTATTCCTCTGAAACAACGAGGCTGGTTACTCTTTCCTATGACAAGTAACGGCCGTTTGTCACTACCGTCCATATTCACACACACCCACACCAAAACGGTTACCCTATCTTTGGCCTTTTTACACCCATAAAGCTTATCAGTCGAAAAACAAAGAGTACCATCAGGTACAGCGCGAAAGTATATACCCGTTTCATCTGCATTGTAGATGTCACGCGGCGAGTACTCACGAAGCAACTCGGCTAGAACGGTGCTTGTCCAGGTATCGGCGGCCACAAAATCTGCGTCTTTCTTCTCTCCGTGGGCTTTTTAAATTTAATGCCATGCCTGGTCTTCCACCGGCAAAGCCACCCATTCGTAGCCTTAAAATCTTTCTCGAGTACCGAAGCGAAGTGGTTTGCCTTTTCCCCGAGGATTGCGGAAGTAATGGGAGCGTCCCGTGCTCTAGCGTCGACAAACCAGGTATAGAGCGCGGCATCTACATCATCGTCTTTACTGGCTCTCTTCCGCTTACGAGTAGCAAACTTGTTTTCCTCTGCCTCCTTCAATATTGCATCTTTCGATTTGCCAATCTTAGATATTGTAGATTGAGCACAACTAAAACGCTTAGCCAATTCAGCTTGGAAAGGTCGCTCTCTTTCCATAACAGAGACTATTTCCAGCTTTTGACCAAGCGTCAAATCCGTCCTGCGTCGCTTGCTGGTCGCCATTTTGACAAAACTGCACGTGGCCTTCAAGCTTACTGCGCATGCGCAGTATTCTATAAAGCGGTATGGAGCCCAAGTGGCCATTCACAATAGGCGGCATATGATATTATTGGGTATTACAATATGCGGGGTGAAATGTATACATTACATACGTAAATGGTTTGGGATTTCAATTTTCTATTATAATAAACGATATATTCTAGTAAAAGGGATGATATTAAGTGGGACCCACTGTATCACTCTTTTGTTGTCTTGTTGCACGTGGTGGCAGACAACGTGGTAAAAGATAGGCACACACACATGCATGCCGAGGTTTAAATATGAGCGCTTACTCTGTGCTATCAAAAGTTACATTTACATCGACGGCAAAAAAAAAATTATTATCTCATGGGCATAAACAATCCCCACTTAACATTAGGGCCATGTGTACTTAGGTTTAAGTATCTTTACTGCCTACGACTCCTTTTGGGTCACTGCCTTTCACCTTCACAGCAATAACCAAGTATACCCCACAGTATGTACCTTCTTCAGACAAGAAAACTGAGCATGTGCCGTTTTTCCACCCCAAACATCCATCAACAAACCTACAACTGCAAAACATAATATACCATGCATTTCAGGGCATTTACTAAATGTGCAGGTATAAAATCACTTGGCCTCGTTCCCAGGCCTTCCACGAGAGAGAGAAGGCCTGGTACACACTGTTCGCACATGCACTGAATATTCCCAACATTCCAAGAATTCCGTCTCGCATTCGGATTTCTCCGTGTCCTTGATGTCACCAGTTGGATTCTTCCCGCTACATGGTTAGTTCTAATCGTCTGACTCGCAGAGCTGAGGCAGCAGTATGGCGCTACCTGAAACGCGCAGGCCTCACAACTGCTAGACTGAATTGTCGGACATGCCCATATTTTTCTGTGATGTATTCCGCGCATGCGCGAACAGTATGTATATACTATACCAGGCCTTCTTTCTCTCGCAGAAGGTCTGGAACGAGGCTAATAATCACTCTTCCACAATCAGATTTTCTTCTAAGGAACGTACCCTCTCTTATTACATGCACAAACCAGCATGTAACCCAGACCAAACTACCAGTAACGTGGGTGACCCTACGCGCTAAATGGGAATACACAGTGCGGGTCTTGGTATATACCCTAGGGGGTTAAGCAACCGGATTTACTTGGGTTGGGGGAAGTGTTCGAACGCAGAGAGGGACCACTTTACCTTGCTGCTCTTTAGCGTGTTTCATCCATTTCTCGACATGCTGCTGGTGGAATGGCTGCAGCATGGTTGTTTTGCCACCTCGCCGAGAGCCTGGCCTCCACATAATTATCTCGATATAACTACTGCGGAGCCACTGGCACATGTGTCGTTTCTGGACGCCTCCTCGATCAAACATGCCGCGCCGCAGCCCGATGTGCGAACGGCGCACAGCGCATGTGCAGTACCGCTAATTGATGGGTTGGGCCAAGAGTATGCGTTTTACAGCGAAGAGTCTGACACGGGCTAGCTACAGTAGTAGATAGCATGTTGGAGTCGATACACGCCCTTAATTAGATGTGAGTTCTTGTGCCTCCAAGGAACACAGAGCGAGCGGATCAGGTCGAGATAAGGCAGCGCGATTATGCTTTTCGCTTGCTTTCACGGCATATCTCTCGAACGCAGTCGTTTCAGGAAAATCGTTTTCACGCATTTATAGTTCTGAAGCCGTTGATTTCGGGTATAGGCCGCCTCATAGCCAGTGGTGCCGAATAAGCGTCGACACACACACACAGACAGACAGACAGACGCATGCGCGCCGAGGGTAAATGGATGGTGACTGTATAATTATACAACTAACACACACTAAAAAGAAAAAGGGATGGCACGCAATGATGATGAGTAACAGTTCCAATGTTACCACAATCCTTCATACATACATTAGCTATGTCACACACGCTACAGTGATTGTTTTAGCTGCTCACTTTCAATTCAACAAACGTCCGTAGCCTTGTCGGTTCGGTAAAGTTGTCATTATCTTCAGCTGCATTCTTAGCCAAACTTGAGAAACTAATTTCCAAGGCTTTACTAGAAGAATCACAATTGTAGGTTGGTACATGACAAGAAAGACAATCAAGATAAAGTTAAATAACATTAAACTCTTTCTTTTTAAAGGTGAGTTATTGATGCTTTGAGGTAAGAAAGCTAGTGTAGCAAATGTTAGCATAACCAAACAGAATACTTCAATGAAATTGTGAGTCTGCCTTTTGTAAGGTTGAGCCAGTGCCGTGATAGCTGTAAAACAAAGAACGATGATTGAAGTAGATGCATAGCTGCCAACCTGATAAGCGAACATAAGAGAAATATACACCACGACTCTAAACAGAAGGTGAATTGCTGAGAAAGAGCGAAAATCACGAGTGCCATTTGTACCATTCTTTAAGTGTCCCTGGAAAGAGTCCATGAAGATGTGTAGGGACTGGCAACTGAGGCCTGTGCGGTTGAGACAGACCTGGAAACAGGAGCAGGGGTAGAGGAACAGGAGGGCCATTGGCAGGAGTGTGAAGGTGAGGAGAAAGAAGAGGGCCAGACAGGCATAGGGCAGGTGCTGGCTGCTGAAGTAGGCTACGTCTCCCTGGTTGAAGAGGTATAGCTGAGTTAGTGGCGTGCCATTTTGGTGATATACAACTAGAGGCATGAGGAGGTCCACAGACACACTGAGAATTTTGATGTAAGAGAGGAGGAGAAAGGTTGCAAAGGCATCCACTAATGAGGTTCTGATGTTCCACTGTCTGCGAAACCTGATGAAGAAGAACACAAAAGGTTTGCAGATGAAGACCACAAGACGAACATTGTGATCATAGAGCAGGACCAGAAGGTAGGAGAGACCAATCAGTAGGAGAGGGTAGACAGCAATAAGGTAGTCCAGAGCCAAGACTTGGAGTGTGTTGGTGTGAGGATGGAAACAGAACGTAGTGTACCACACACGAAAAAAGTCTAGGTTCCATATCCCAACAACTGACATTGAAATATCAACGCCTAATGCATACTTTTTGTCCAGGTTAACACTGTATATGAGCCTCATAATGGGAGGACAGAATACTATTTGGACAAACATGACATATCCATGAAGCACAGGAGAAGTGGCACTGATTCTAAAGGTGACAACAAAAGCGAAGAAGGCAGTGAGTGGGAGAAGAGAGACCGCAGTGTACTTGCCCCAGTTGCTAGTGGTACAGTTGACACAGGAGAGAGAGTAGGAATAGACTGGTGGGGCATAGCCTGGCTTACACTGACCGCACATCTGACCCTCTCTTCCATATGTCCCACACATCATATGATTTACATACGACTCATTGTCAGTTCTAACAGTGTAGTAAAGACCACTTCTTTCTTTGATGCAAGAATATTGACAAGAGCCGAACGAATAGCTTGTCGTATAGGTCATACAAAAACACTTAGGAAGTTCCACATAGTATTGACCATCGTAGCAATAGATAAAGTCCGGCATTTGGTGGTGAATACAAACACAGTTTCCAGTGGTATTTTTTCTCTCTTGCCAGACTGGGCAAGACCTATTGATCATGATGTCAGTAGCAGCAAAAAACAGCTCTCCACACACAGAAGACGAGCAAAAAACAAGTACGACAACGATAAAAATATTCATCTTTCTCACTATCTCAGCAAGTCTATATAATATACACACTATTCTGCAACGGTGCTTCTGGCTTTTTCAGTTGTGTGCACATTTGAAGTAAAAAAGCATTACAGACAGAACAACAATGGAGGTCATACCAGTGTTTGGATAAGGGTTTCGAAACAGAAAGCATTGTACCAAAACCAGCAATGTTGTTATTTCACTATACAATCTACTATTTTCACTTCTGCAGTATGTGATATACAGTTACCAAAATTAATTACTGGATAGTTTTTTGCAGAAATATTTATCGGCAGGGATACCAGCATATTCCCTCATGTACTGATCGATGAATGCAGGACACCACTACTAATGAATCCCACTGAAGAAAATATTCTAACTACATTCTCAATCTGCTCCAAACAATTTCTTGCCTCTATGGTGTGCTTAAAAGGTAAAAATGCTTGTGGTAAGCGGTGTAGTTGAAAATCAGTAGTAACACACGAACACCTAGCCGCAGACAAGAAATCTCACTGCGCATGCACGTCGATTTGCCCAAGAACAGCATCGTGTGCCCGGCCCGCCTCTCTAGCTATATAGCTCTTTCGCGCGGGAGCACGTGAGGGTCTGGGCGCGAGAGAGCTCTAGATATAGAGAGCTAGACTAGGTTCGCGCGCGCGCACGCGCGTCGGGTCGACACGGTCACGTGAATCGTATATACAAGAATATCCAATTAGCTTGCGTCTAGCTGACCGACGATGCTCGACCTATGCTTAGTTTGTCGACAACACAGACGGAGAATTCGCTTGAAACCACACACAGAGTTGTAACAAGGATCAAACTTAGGTACTGTGCATTTAGCTTGGCTCTAGGGCTCACGCTGTGAGTGTGACGTAGTCTTCACTATAACTTACCCAGCGGTAGGATTTCAGTATCTTTCTTAAATATTACATCGAGTCAGTTGCAAATTATCTCCGAATCCCGCTTCGTTTTCTACAACACGCTCTTTTATTGGCGAGCGGGAGCGAGCTAACCTAGTGGTACGAACGGCGCGGGATTTTCCTCATAATTGCCGAGCGGGAGCGAGCCAACCTAGTCTTTCTTTCGAGCGGAATTTTTCTCACCGGTCGTACGTCGTGTAAGTGCGCATGCGCGGCTTTGTACGCGCTTCTTTTTATCCGAAATTATTTCCAAAATTCCAAATTTTACACATTTTCACACACGGTGCCGATCGATCTAGCCGGTGAGAGAACAGAACTCTCCTCCATTCGACGGCATTTGCTGCATGCAACCTTCGGTGACTGACCGAGGCTGTACCTCTTCATGGTTCCAAGCTGCAACTTGCAAATACGCTAGGATTGACAATACGCATGTAACGGCGACAGGTAGATCTGTCTTGCTTCACGAAAGGAAAGCTGTGCGCTGACGGCACGTTATGCAGCCAGAACATCGCGGGCAAATCCCAAGTTGGGTCGCTCCCGCTCGCCAACAATGTTCAACGTTTCCACTAGTCATTAGTGGAAATGTTGAACATTGTTGGCGAGCGGGAGCGACCCAACTTGGGATTTGTCCGCGATGTTCGGGCTGCATAACGTGCCGTCGGCGCACAGCTTTCCTTTCGTGAAGCAAGACAGATCTACCTGTCGCCGTTACATGCGTATTGTATATTGCCAGAACGGTGAGCAGGTGAGCAGAACGGTCCTTACCTCACGCTTTCAGCTTGTCTGTCGTGGTCCACCAGGCAGCTGGCATGGCAGTAGGCTAGGCAGCGATCGATCGGGCTGCCCGACAACATCCATCAGGTAGCTGGCATGCAGCAGTATGTGCACGAGCAATGCTAGCGTATTTGCAGTTTGGAACCATGAAGACTGGAAAGAGGTACAGCCTCGGTCAGTCACCGAAGGTTGCAGAGCATGCCGTCGAATAGAGGAGAGTTCTCTGGCTGGCTAGATCGATCAGCGCATATCGCGAGGCATGTGTGTGAAAATGTGTAAAAGGTTGGAAATAATTTCGGATAAAAAGAAGCGCGTACAATGCCGCGCATGCGCACTTATACGACGTATGAACGCATACACAGAAAATTCCGCTCGAACGACGGGTTGGCTCGCTCCCGCTCGCCAAATATTACTAGTGGAAATGTTGAACATTGTTGGCGAGCGGGAGCGACCCAACTTGGGATTTGACCGCGATGTTCGGGCTGCATAACGTGCCGTCAGCGCACAGCTTTCTTTTCGCGAAGCAAGACAGATCTACCTGTCGCCGTTACATGCGTACTGTATATTGCCAGAACGGTGAGCAGGTCAGCAGAACGGTACTTACCTTACGCTTTCAGCTCGGTCCACCTGGCAACTGGCATGCAGCAGTTTGTGCACGAGCAATCCTAGCGTATTATGCAAGTTGCACCTTGGAACCATGAAGATTGGGAAGAGGTATATACAGTCACCGTCCGTCGAATGGAGGAGAGTTGAAATAATTTCGGATAAAAAGAAGCGCGTACAAATACGCGCATGCGCACTTACACGATGTACGAACGCATATATATATATATATACACAGAAAATTCCGCTCGAACGAACGACTAGGTTGGTTCGCTCCCGCTCTCGCCAAATATATATGCGTTCGTACGTCGTGTAAGTGCGCATGCGCGGCTTTGTACGCGCTTCTTTTTATCCGAAACTATTTCCAAATTGTTACACATTTTCACACACGGTGCCTCGCCGATCGATCTAGCCAGCTAGAGAACTCTCCTCTCCATCGACGGCATGCGCTGTACCTTGGGTGACTGACCGAGGCTGTACCTCTTCCCAATCTTCATGGTTCCAAGGTGCAACTTGCAAATAGTATAATACGCTAGGATTGCTCCTGCACATACTGCTGCATGCCAGTTGCCTGGTGTATATACCACGACGCCTGACCAGCTGAAAGCGTAAGGTCGGTATATACCGTTCTGCTCACCTGCTCACCGTTCTGGCAATATACAGTACGCATGTAACGGCGACAGGTAGATCTGTCTTGCTTCACGAAAGGAAAGCTGTGCGCTGACGGCACGTTATGCAGCAAGAACATCGCGGGCAAATCCCAAGTTGGGTCGCTCCCGCTCGCCAACAATGTTTAACATTTCCACTAGCATATAAATACACAGAAAATTACGCTCGAACGAACGACTAGGTTGGCTCGCTCCCGCTCGCCAATTATATCTAGCTAGCTACGACCGTACGTCGTCCAACTGCGCATGCTCCAAGATGCGTTTCTTTTTATCCGAAAGGATTTCAAACTTTTTCACATGCTGCCTGCCTGTCATAATGTCATGCGTATACATGTGCGTATACGCGTGTGTGTGGCTGCAATCGATCATGGATCAGTCCAGAGAAGATGATGCCCTTCGTCGTCGAAGAGAGAGGTAAAGGGAACATCGTGCCCGTGAGACTCCTGAGCAGAGAGAGGCTCGTCTGTATCAGCGTCGCTTGCGTGATAGGGAACGCGCTTATTACGCTGCCTAGCTGTCATATCGATGCGAAATCTAGCCAGCGAAAGAACGTTCGTCTATTCGCTGGCATGCGCTGCACTCTTCGATACCTGACCGAGGCTGTATATACCTCTTTCCAATGTTCGTGGTTCTAAGGTTCAAGTTGTAAATAGGCTCGTGCAGATACAGTCATTGTGTGCTCGCTCGCCAAAAATGCCATGCATTCGCCTACTAGTACGGGAAAGAAATGTGCTGCGTTACAATGACGCAATCTCTGCGCATGTCCGACCTCCTTAGCCCGGCCCGGCCTAGCTACTATAACTAGCGCCCCTATGCCTGGTGATAAAGCTGTAGGCGGGCACACGATCGATGCAGTTCAAGGTTCATTCGGGCAATCACGCGCATGCGCAGTGAGGTTTCGTGTCTGCCGCTCGCTAGCTGTGCGTGTGTTTCAACAGATCGAGGCAAGTGAAGTGGGTAAGAGGGGGAAGGGCAGTGAAATGGAAGGAGGAGGGAGGGGAGAAATGCGGGAGGACTATACTTACACCGAATGCTCTTAGCGAGCGAATGCACAGTTGTGTGCGGTTAAATTACGTAAGTATGTGCAGTGCTCCTTTATTTACAAAGCCCCTCTACCTACAAATAAGGTACACGAGATTGCTAATGGAGAATCCGAGCCTTTCACCATCTGTCCGGTGGGTGCTGCTGTCTCTACCGAATGAACTACTGGAGCAGATCCTTCTCTCTCCCTCACTTTGCGTGCCTGATCTCTGCCGTGTACGGCGAGTGTGTTGGCATCTCAGGAACGTAGTGGACCGCCTATGGACCGAGGTGGCCATGTCCAGGTTAGCACCCTGGCAGGCAGAAGGTGGAGATGTCACTGTTTCCTTGTTATTTCATTTAAGACTAAGTTTTGAGTCACAAAATTTTGTTGTTGGTTACCCAATGCATGTGAAAACTATGAGGTAGAAAGACAAAGGCACAACAAACAAATCACCTACACCCAGGACAGCGCTTTTTTTCAAGGAAAAATAAAGAGCTGCCCTAGGTGGGATTCGAACCCACGACACTCTGCAGTCTAGGCGAGCGCTCTACCAACTGAGCTACCAGGACAACTCAGCTGGTAGGGGTTCGAATCTACAACACAATACAACACAAGGCAAACCTCAAACCACTGTGCTATGGCACAGTATACATGCATGTATGTCATAGGATAGGAACATTGGTTATGATCTAAGAACAATGGAAAATGCTAACCAGCAGATGTCGTTATTCAAAGCTTAGTCTTAGATGAAGAACCAACCCACTGTTTTATGCCCCTACTAGATGGAGAGGGTGGGGCTCAATCTCAGGCTCCACCCACTGGGAGTGGTACAGTCTGTGCTGCCAGAGGTACCAGTGTGAATGCCAACTCACTTCTGTATTTGACCGCCTCAGTCACCGCTGCTACAAGGTTTATAGTGCAACTCACTAAGGACGGCTCAGTAATACCCTTATATAGCTGTATTTTACAGATGAAGATGAGCTGGAAATCTTTTCCACCGTCTTGCAGAAGAAAGCGTTCTCCCCTGATGTTCTACTGTGTGTCTTGTCGGATGTACTACAGACTCCACCAGAGTAAGTTCAGAGTTGCTCCTATGCATAAAGAGATCACAATTACGTAAACTCTCACACAGTGCAGCAAACCTGACACAACAGTTTTATGCACTGCATGGTAAGGAGTACCTTATTCGCCAGCAGCTCATTTCAGAATGGAGAGAGCTTTTACAATTACCTGACCAGGAGCAAACACTGGAGAAAGGTATTATACATAACAGTCCCTGACCAGCGGGAGTGTGTGTTAGTCAGTAATAATCCTAGTGATGTTAAAATTTGCCAGGTGAAGTTTTACTATTTTTCTTCACTCTGCTATATAATATTATTATTAGGAGACCATTCAACCCCCATGATACCTTTGCCTGTGCATTCTTCACTGCAAAGCGCATGAGCCAAGTTTATCACTAAGTATGGTAGTACTTAGTTAGGAATGGGAATGGTACCATGCGTTTAATTCCAGGTGCGATTCTGATTGCTCAGTGGATGAGACCTTGCCACTGCCCTGGATCCTCTGACATTGCCCTGCAACTGGACTCTATTGCTGAGATGGTGGCCGTGCACCTGGTGGGTGGTGCCACACATGAGGAGGGGGAGGTGAGAGACACAAAGAGGGTCAGACGGAGTGCCCTAGCCAGGGTGAAGGAGGAGGGTTGTCACTCAGTGGACGAAAGACTGGCCGCTATCAATTCAGTGATGTATGATCAGCTCGGATATAAGGGAGCAGGCGAGGCCTACTATGAATTGGACAACTCTTTCATTGACCGAGTGAGTAAAGCTGTGGACTATGTAGAATATTACAGTGGAAACTCTTTTAGCGGACACTCCGAATAGCGGATACCTACCGTATAACGGACAGTGCGCTATGTACCAACTGCTTTTCCCGTAGATACTATACTTTGAAAACCTCCGAATAGCGGACACTTTTCTGGTACCGAAGCACTCACTAAAACCTTTATAATGGACACTCTAACTAGTGCACACCTTCCTTAGATATGTGCCAGCCCCGCCCACGTCTAAACAAGCGCGAGTTCTCAAGTAGCGAAGAGTCTGCTGCAAATCTAGCATCTCAACCAGTTCATTTGCCTTCGCTTCAACTTTATACAGCAGAGTTTGACTCCTTTATTAGAGGATATCATGTTATGGACTCCTGTAGTAGGAGAACTGTTTCTAGTTTGAAACAGAGCACTCTGGATCATTTCATAATGAATCATTGGTGCTGTATAAGTGCATAAAATGACAGTTCTGACACGAACCTCCTAATTAGGGACAACCTCCGAATAAGGGACAGCGGCATGTGTACCAAGGTCTCCCTTATTAAGAGGTTCCACTGTAGTTAACCCTCGGCGCGCATGCGCAGCAAGGGTTACAATAGTTGTTCTGTCTGTCTGTCAGTGTGTCTCTGTGTCTGTCTGTCTGTTGACGCTTATTCTGGCACTGCAGGCTACAAGGCTGCCTATTAGCAATACCAGCCGCTTCAGAACTACGCGAGCCTGAAAAATGAATGGGCGATTTTCCTGAAACGACTGCGTTTGAGAGATATGTCATAAAAACTAGCAAAAATGCCAATATGCATAATCACGCTGGCTTACCTCAAATTGGTCGGCCTACTCCGCGTACCTTGGAGGCATAAGAAGTCACAACAGAGGGCGTGTATGGACTCCCGCATGCTGTAATAGTTAATAGTTGCTAATCAATCAAGGCCACTGATCTTTGTGCATAGAATATGGGGTGGGTGTACTTCAGAAGTCCTTACACACCTTCATTTAGCCACCTAAAAAGATTTTTACAAACTCATATAAAGTAGTCTGTTTTTATAATATGCCAGGTGCACTTGTTTTTCTCACTCTTTTGTTTAGGTGTTGGAGAGGAGAACGGGTATTCCCATCACACTGTGTGTGATATACGAGGCCGTTGCCAGAAGGTTGGGAGTCCATCTTCATCCCGTGAGTCTTGCTTCAAATCTTAAATACTTTCATTTTTGTCAGCTGTCTGTACTACACCCCAACAGGTGAACTTTCCTCAACATTTTGTCCTTCAAATTACACGTGGAAAGTGAGTTTGTTGCAGTAAAGTAGTGGTGTATACTGAGTGCTACGTTACTGTCTTCAGGAATGGGCCAAGACCACATCCTGATCACTGTGTAATTGATGCATACTTTCGAGGCCAACGACTAACCCTTAATGAACTTAACTCTCGCACATTTGGTAGAGCAGGTGTCCCTAGAGTCACCGTACCAGCACAACCTGTGGACGTGTTTGCACGGTTCCTGAACAACATCTCCCTCCTCGTGAACAGAATGAACATTGAGCGAGTCATTCACGCAGCTTCTGGACAATGGTGGGTGTTTCACTGGCTTATCTTGCTTACCGCCTCCTCTTTTTCCCTTATCCTTTGTCCTTGCTTCTTCTTACTCCTCATACCACTGTGTTACTCAGTACTCCTCATCCTTTACTCTCACCCTTTCTTGCTTCATCTTGTACACGCTGCAGGTTGCCCATTCCTCTGCTCTCATATCTCTATCTCCGAACTTCACTTATGCGTCTCGAGAACAATTCATTCATTGCCGTACACCAGAGGCAACATGATATTTCCACATGCATCGAACTGCAGTACAACCCTAGACAGGTACATGGTACACCACCCCCTTATGTGCATGGCTCCTCTTTTAGAGGACTTGCTGGATTTGTTACTATTGCAGTGACTCTAAACTACAGCATCACTGACTTTGTTAACAATAGACCAGTTGTGAGAGACATGAAAAAACAGGACACAGAATTTTGCCAGTTTACATTGGGCAGTGTATTGTTCATCTTTGCTTTAAAATCTTATGATCTTTTCTTGTACAGTCATGTAACCTGCTAAATTTTTTGGTTTTGTCTCTCAAGGTGTTGAGTGTTGTGGAACCAGCAACTCCCTGTACTAGTCCCCAGGAGGTCTTGTACCCTGTAATATTTCCCATAAAACTAAGGGGAATGGTGGCAGTGAGGGAGGCCAGGATGGGAAAAGCCCCAGAGCAGAAGAGACATTCCATTACCACCAACGTCAAGTTCAGCGTAGGAATGGTCATGAAGCATAAAAGGTGACCAGCATGGGACCAAAGTTTTTTTTTCACACCCCTCTATAAAGTTTGTTGCCACCCTTGTGTACATGTTTATGTGATGAAATCCCTGGGTGAATTAAGCTGTTTGTACCCCTCCGTGCACATGTGCAGCAAGGGTTACAGTACTTGGTTTGTGTGTGTCCACTCTTATGCTGGCAATGCAGGCTAGGAGGTCTATGATCGATACCAGCCGCTTCAGAAGTACTAGAGCATTAAAAATGAAAAAGCACTAAAGTGAGCCTGGCACGGGCTGTTATAGCAGTAGATAGCATGCGAGAGTCGATACACGCCCTTTGTTGTGACTTCTTGTGCCTTCAAGATACACAGAGCAAGCGAACCCGCTTGAGGTAAGCCTGTTCTAATTAGCGTATTGGCTTTTTGGTTCGTGTTTCACGCCGTAACTCCCAAACGCAGCAGTTTCAAAGAAAACCCCACATAAATTTCGACCTATACCCGACGCTGAATATGTAGTATTATTTGTGGAGCAATTGGTGGCTTGTGAAGTGCGATGTAAGGTAACAGACTGACAGACTGACACACACGACAACTACAGTAACCCTCGCTGCGCATGCGCACCGAGGGTTAATTAAAGGCAATTTTCCTGAAACACTGTTCAAAAGATCTGGCGTGAAAACAAGCAAAAAAGTCTCCATGCATAAGTTTCACTGGTTACCATAAGTTACTCGAGATATGAGAATCCAGTCCAGCAGCCCATCAATTGAAGGTGCTTTATGCACATGCATATTGTGCACATCAACGCTCAAAACACACACGCCCGTTTTTTTCTTTGCGTCGTTTTTCGCGTGCTGCATGCATGACTAGATGAATCTCCAACAAGTGTAGACAGGTGTATGTATTTGCCAAGAAAAGGACACGGGGCAGGATGACACTGGCGATGCCATAGCTAGTAGGGTCGTGAGAAGCGGCGCGAACCTACAAACTCCTGCAAAGGCTTGCAAAAGTATGAAAGTAACTGGCTCTCGACCAGGGCGTCTCTAATCCCGAAGCTTGGAAGGTGTATAGCCAACACAGCGGTAGTGAAAAATCGTCCATGAACGTGTGAAAACGGAACAAAGCAAAACGGAATGGCACAGCGAAAAAAGGACCGGGAGTCGAAACGGACTCCCGTTCCGTTCCTGTTTTCCTTCCGTTTTTTTTTTTTTTTTTTTTCAAAACAGTCACCCGTTGAACGGCCGTTCTACGGAAAGGAAACACGTACTTTTTAATGACGCCTACTGTAATGTGTATGTAATGAAATCCACGTATTATGTATGCAGGTATAATTACCGATGTGTCATCTATGGATGGGATGAGAAGTGCGTGCAGAGTGAGGACTGGATAGCCCAGATGAGGGTAGACCAACACCCTCCCGGCAGACACCAGCCATTCTACAATGTCCTGGCTCACGACGGAAGCAACAGATATGCAGCTCAAGGTTAACCAGTAAATGGCAGGCCAGTTTAACATGATAGCACATACAAGCACCAATGAGGCCGTGATACAAAGATGGAGCAAACAAGTCAACTATACCCAGGACAATTCTAAAAGAAGAGCTGCCAGGATTAGAACCCACGACACTCTGCTGTCAATCTTACCCACTGAGCAATGGCAAACCTCACTATGGTACAGTAAATTCTCACTTAAAACGAATGTGGCAGTATATAAGGGCTAAATTTAGACATTTTACTAAAGATAGAACAAAACAGTAGGGCACAGTGAAAGAATTCAATTAAGTTCCGTTTTTAGTAACTAAATTTAGCCCTTAGACCTAGATCCTCACGGCACGACAAAGCAACATGTTTATTATTGTGAACCTAGCCTTATGTCCGCATACACCAGTTTTATCCCTTGCAATTTGCCAGTATTCTTTTAAGTGCAACTCAAAACCAGGTGAGAGGTTCAATTTTACGCTGCTATGTATATACTCGCATGCTCGTAATATTTTTATAGTGAGCCTAATGGAGTGTCCATCAGATGAGATGGGACCTATCCCCCACTGGGAAGTAAGCACTGAAACAGAATTGCTGCCATTCCCACTAGCTATTGGGTAATTTTCACTTGCCCATAGGTTGGAAAGTATTTCACTCGATTCACTGGCAAGAATTACATTCCAAATGCACCTCTCAAGGAAGTATACCCTGATGATCCCTGAACAACAAGTTTTTGGTGACCAAAGTGAGCCCACCTACATAGTCATCTGAATTGTGCATATGTAGACAGCACTATCCATACTATCTAATTGCATTGTATCACCGAGCACTCACATTTGCTCATTAGTAATGTATTGCTATACTTTTGTCACTTCAGCTGTAGTTTATCACCAAGAATCATCTTTTTAATGAAAAGGGTATTGAACTGGCAAATATATATTTTCAGTGCAGATGAGGCTCATAGCTAATTGGCGAGCGAAGCAAGCCCACATAGGTGTCTGAATGCAGAATGTAACGACCAACGGACCAACATACTGTAATCTTTACGTGATTCTATATACATGCTAAACATGCACAAACATATTGAAATGCTCGCACTGTGTTGTACATGATTCTAAATACGCGCAAAAGGCACGCGAAATTTTGAACTGCTCGTACTCGCTCGCCAAACCATGCGTTACAATTCGTTCCTCTAGTTATTTTCTTTCTGAAGTGTGCAACTATATAACATAACAATGGTTTCCTTAGCAAAGGTTATGAGTTCTGCAAGAATGTCTAGAGAACGAATACTTTAACGTAGCGCTTCCGAAAGCGAGGAAGCCTGGAAGTGACGACTAGCGAGAGACAGAACCCTGGGCAATGAGGTATCAAAATGGTTTGAAGAATCATGACTTCCACCATACGAAACATGAAATTGCAACTGTAGCTATATTATTTAGCTATGTGTCTTATTGATGCTGCACGCGTATGCATTCACCAGATTTTAACATTTTATCATGTGCTCTACCTGCTGCTTTGTTGTCCGACCCTTTGTGATGGATCCCGAGCCACCAACTACCGCTGGCCAGAGCTCAAGTGAGGAGTGACGACTAGCAAGACACAGAGCTCACAGGAGGCACCGTCTCACATCCGAGACAGGAGAAGAGAGAGACTCGCCTTTGTCGATTGCCGTGCCCGGCTGGCCTGAGATGCATGGACACAGAGAACTTCGTCTACAACAAATTTGTGTCATTTGGCAGCAGTGACTTTGCCTATGTAGCATTGCACGTCCGTAGACTCACCAATACATTCGTCTACTGTGTCATGTGGTGCACCGATAAACTAAAAGGTTCATGCACCTGAGGTTTTGTTGTGGGCTCGCTCCCGCCTGCCAAAGTTGTGCATGTACAAGTGGGATAGCTCAAAGCACCAAATTAAAGGGTAGTTACCACACAAAACCCAATGATACCATCCCTACATCTTTATTTTGTATAGAGTCATAGGAGAAAGACAAAAAATATGGTGTCATGACATTCACTTCTAGTTTTTTAATAAGGTCATGAAATTTCTTTGAAACTGCTTTTTATATGATTACAAGGTTTGAACTGATTGAAAATCATGTGGAAAATTTTTTGCTTTTCATTATGGTTAAGAAATGATTTTTCCACAGTGTTTCATTAGGTCATAACTAGTAGTGATTGGTAACCACCCCTTGTTCCTTTCCTTTGAACCATCCCTGTTTCCCACTTCATTTTAGCATGCAACCACACTCACCCAAAACTGCTCAGTACCTCATGGAGTTGAAAACACGACCAGCTACTTATTGTTCTCATGTTCATAGTGATCAGTGATCTACAAACACAATGATGTAAGACTCAAATAATTTTGATACTGCCTTGCTGAGCGTCTGATTGCGAAGAACCATGAAGCCTTACTGATCGTGGAATACCTTTAGAAGCTTTGTACACCCAAAGATGACTTTCAACTTCTGAAAGGGAGTTTGTCCCAGAAAGCCCAGTACAAGAGAGTATAGGCACGAGAAAAGGACGGTTTCCCTTGTCTAGTAAGCCGTAAGCCTTATATATACTATGCATAGGGAGCATACAGCTGTACTAAGGGAGTTTTGGTAAACCACTGCATGTGAACATCAAAGGATTCATTGGAGGTATGAGGAAAGCATGTTTGACTTGAGATACTTTCTTAGGACTACTCACTGTAGATGAATGAACTGGCACTGGACCATTGACTGCAGAGCAAGAGCGCATGTAAATTTTATTGATTGCATGTGAGATGCACATAAAGAACACAGGCTCTGAAGGTAATCTCAAGGGATAGCTAGTCTGCAGTGAGAGTCAAGTTGTTGCTGGGATAACATATCTGCATAATACACAGCAGGTATCAGACCAGTCTGCTCTTTGATCATTGTGCATAATTAAAAAAAAGCTAAATAGGCCATTGTCAATTGCAACAAAACTGTAGCACATGGCACGTGCTGCTTGTGTAGCCAGCACCTTTGCTTACCGCTTACTGTTGCCCCTGGAGGCACCGGTGGGGTCCATTCCTGAAACCATACTATAGTGGGTCTACAGCACAGAGTCTAGTTTTTGTGTAGTGTCCCATGCTATGAGGAAGGAAAGCAGGATCATAAGCAAGTATTAGGGGTTCCTAGCTGACCACTTTGAATTTTCTGTAGTGAATGCCAAGAAACACTCAGGTACCTCTTATAAAATCACACTATTTATAACTGAGGTCGAAAAGTGTTTTCATTACAGTAAGTTATGAAGTATCATCTAGCCTTCTTAATGAGAAGTACATTGTTCATGTGACTAACATGAGAGATTGATTTTCTAAGATGACTCAGGCACATTGGCCGTATGTGAAAAGGACTACCAACAAAGCTACTATTTGGGGAGCTGGAAAAGTAAGAGACCCAGTCATGGAGGTGGCACGATGGGGTAAAGTCTGACATGCAAGCCACTGTAATCGGTGAGGGTATGGTATGGTTTTGCACAGAAGGTGTTACGAGTCAGCGTAGGGAGGCCAATGATTGTGCATCTGACAGTAGACAGAGGCAATAATCAGCTCTTTCATTCTGTTCGCGCCAGTAAACACCGTAACTTCTGTAGTACTGCTTGGGTAGCCTAGTTCTCTCTGTTATTTGCCCGAGGCATGGCTCAAAGAGACTCATTACCATGAATCCGCAGACATTACAAGAAAACATGCCTCTGGGGTTTACAAAAACCCACGCAGGTGAAATGGCATGGAGTTTAATATAACCTTTCCTGCAGTGTTTCTTGGTGGTCTACCAACTCTGGAGAGGTCTGAATGTCTAGAAGTCAAGTATGATGACTCCTCCCAAGCACAAAATGTTCTCCGTCAAGCAGCTAGTCTTTCGGCCAACTACAATCTCTTGCACCACATGCATTCCCCATTTAACCGTGTACATTTTGAATGAAATTTCAAAATCCGTATGGATCTAAACCTTTTTTGAGCGGCCATGGTTTCTCTATTTTGAGGTCGGAACGTGTCTAGAACTGTAGAGGAGAGTCTAAAGAAAAATTATGTTGGATATTAATTACTGGTTTGTGAGTATCGTGTCCCTGCCTCTCCAATTCCATCTCACAATATAGAAGCGCTGGTGCGCTATCTTGTCAAAGGCAGCGGTCAACCAGTTAGAATTTTTTCATGGTCAGAGTGACCATAATATCAGATAGTCAGAGCTTTAGAAAAAATAATGGAAACAAGTGGCAAAATCATAACTTCAGGAGGATAGAGGGATTGCTCACAACATAAAAAAAGAAACAAGGGGTCATTACAGTGCAGCTAAGCTAAATGACACCATCCCTATATCTTTGTTTTATTGATAATAATACCAGACAAAGATATATAATTATTATAGCGATGGTGTTATTTAGCTTTGTACATCAAAGCTGTGTAATGATCTTACTTTTCATGTTTTGAGTCATCCCTATATCCCCCTTTGAAGAAATGATATTTCCACTTGTATAATAGGGTGATTCATCAAATGTGTGCACACAACACAGTCTGGTACCACTCTGTGTTGCTCTTTGTTGTAGTGCTCTCCACAAGGGTATACACCATTAACCCTGAAGCCATCATTCTACGGAGGAAAACGAGGGTGTGCATCTACGTACCATGGTTTCATAGCAAAAGGTAAGGGAAATGTACACCGTAAACCCCAGAAGGCTTTGATGTGATGACATAAGAGTGCATCTAAATTATTGTGGTAGACCGAGTGTCTCTGGGTGTACCAATATTAGACCATCCTGTACAGTGAAATATGCATGCTCCAGCTGGCATTGGTGGAGGCATCGAAGGAAACGATGAGGAAATGTACACCACAACTCCTTTTTCATCACAAGAGCGTCTTTAATCACAGTAAACTACATTTCAAGGGGTAGAGGAAGCAATAGGGAAATGTACACCACAACCCCCCAAGGCGATGACACTGCATCTAAGTTATTAAGTTATTCTGGTGGGTGAATGTCTGGATGGATGCAGTGAAATACAAATAATGTCCCAGCTGTGTATAGCATTGGTGGACACATTGAAGGAAACGATGAGGAAATGTACACCGCAAATTCTTTTTCATGATGTTATAATGTAGGGAATCCCATCGTTAAAGGTATCGTGGTTGGAAAAATGTCTCCTGATGTATGACCATAGGTTTGAAAGAGAGTAGAGTTCAGTATAAATTTGGAGCCGGATGACAAACTGAGCACTTCTAACTTGGTTTTGGACCAGAGGGGATATCGCCGCTGCCAGAAGTAAAACATGATTTCTGCATCATTTTGCTTTGCACTCATCCTATGTACCCTGCTGCCAACAACAACTGCCAGTCTGTAAGTAACTGTAGTAATAATGTGTGTTGGATTAATTATCATTATTATGTCTCATAATTATAGTCCAGAGCCGTATCTGCTTTTCTCCACATGGTTTACTGTTTCTCGTATGAATCTGGATGGCTCTGGCTATACTGAACTTGTGAGTGGAAGTGTTGGTGCACAAGCTGTGGATTACCATTTGGGGTAAGTGCTGTAGAAACTGTTCAACTGTAGTATATTTCCTATTCTCTTCAGAAAGGATAAGCTCTTCTGGACAGACTATATTGCTGATACCATACGCCAGGCAAATTTGGATGGCTCAAACCATATGGATATTGTACTCAATGTCAATAGACCTAGTAAGTCTTTAATACAGAGGCACCCACTTTAAATTAATTTACATGACATAATTAGGTGGATTGGCAGTAGATTGGATCAATGATAAGGTTTATTTCTCATACGGTGATACTGGCTCCAACTTAGTCGACCCAAACCATCTGGCCATCTATAACATGGCTACTGGAGTGCACATTGAGATCACACCTGCAACACCTCATGCCAGGTTCCACGACCTTGCAGTGGATCCGATTGGCCAGTGAGTTATAGATCACTATGAACATGCAAACACACATGTACAGACAGGTAATTCAACCCTTTATCTTTGCAGAAAGTTGTACTGGACATCAGGAAATAAACTGCTTCAGTCCACACTCTCTGGAGATAATATTATGGTACTGTACTCCAGCTCCTGCTTCCTTCGCTACATCCATCTCAACACCAAACTCTACTGGACTCAAGAGGGCTGCTCTTCCGAGGGTGTTCGTTCTCTCGACCTCCCTACTCTACAAGTCAGTGTCATTGAGGACAGTCTTGGTTACTACAATGATGTCGCCGTCTATGGAGACACTGCCTACTGGACTGGACTAGCAAGAGTCCACTCCTCTGAAATCAGTGGAAGTGGTCCTGTGAACGAGCTACTGTTTATCTCCAGCTATGGCGGAGCTTTATTTAGAGGAATATCAGTTGTGCATCCTGACTTACAGAAAAAGCACTGAGAACAGTGATGCAAGAACAGTTATTAGATTAGTGTGTGTGTTTTAAGGCTAGGCTTGAATGCCGCAAACAGTTAATAGTCACTGAACAATCATGTCAGTGAAAGGTAATGGTATATTCATATAATTGTATACTTTGGAGGCGCAAGAAGTCAAAACGGAGGGCGTTCGTTTATCAACTGCGAGTTTGGGACCACTTTTCTGTTTTAGGTTAACACTGCACATGTCGAGCCAGTGCTTTGACTTTGGTGGCCACTCCCAATTGCAGCTTAATAAGGCTTCATAGTTGTCTTGATTCTTAGTTTGTATAAACCACAGCTTCATGTGTCTGACTAATTGGGATAAGTCTTGAGTAAGGCTACATTCTTTGGTGACCATATCTGCAGCCTTTCGATGAAAACTGAACAAGTTCACGCTATATAGCTAGCTACATACGTAGAAAGAAAAAGAGAAAGAAAACAGGACTTTAGAAGGGCTACATTTAACACACATAACCATAAGGGCTTACTTGGGACTTGCAAAAATACGTGAGCTGATGCATGGTGGCATAGACGGTATAGACTCAGGCGGTATAAATTATCAAATGTATCTGCGATATTTATAATACAGTAGGTATAAAAGATTACAAAAATAACATCCATATGGACACCAGCAGCACATAAATAACATAATAATTATGGAGGTAAAACACTAGTGTAGGGCAGCTGTTAGAGAGGTCAGCTAGCGTGACCTAGGCATAAAAGGGTGCCCCGGCCCTTAGAACCAAGGATGGAGTCTTTTATTACCAGTGAACTCTCCCCACTCACCCGAACGATGTCAATACAATAACTAGAGCTACAGACATTTCAATGTAGAACAAATCTCAATTGCTTATGCTTTGTATTTTATATTTTACGCAGGATACAGGAAATCCTATCAGGTATATCCAAGCTATGCTGTGCGAGCATTTGAATATAAGCGCAAATGTTTAAGTGAGTGTCGATAATCAGTAGTATTTTTAGAGAGAGTTATCACCTCCATGTGATTTTTCATTCACAGGCAAAATTTACACACTATTTTACCTATTGCATGCTGCTTTTGTAGTTAGGGCGTGTAACACACACCCAGGCATTGTTGTGGACCATACCCACTTGCTTTTCTCTTTCTTCGGCACTTACCGACTGACCCACATTGACGACAGTTTCCAATACAAACTATCTTGCTCCAGACTACTACACTTACGCGCCTGCTGTAAAGATAATGCTTTTTGCTCTTTCGATCACTTCTGCTACTAGCAGCACTTATAATGTCCCAAATGACGTACTGTCAACAGCTTTTTCGATTACTTCTGCTGTAATAAACGGACGATGTCCCAGTGGACACAGGAGGAACATTATCAAACTTAGCCCTAAAAAACGAGGATGTCCGAGTGGAAAATACGCGGGTAATTGCGTTTATTGTGAAGTGGTCCTGTAGCTAAGCGCTATGTTTCATAAACGGGAGTTCACTTGTTCGAAACCATCTTGCAATGGTTTTCACCCGTATTACTGTACGGGTGATTGCTGGACTTGTTGTTGCTTCTCCTCCTCCTCCTGAAGAATGACGTTGGAGTTGAGGAGTTCAGGCGTGAACTGCACTGACTCGAGAGCTGAATATCACCGACAGCACACATAATGTTTTCAATCACCAACATCAAAATCACAACTGAACAGCACATGTTTGTAAACAACATGTTTGTGCCTCAGGCAATTTCTTCAAATTTACTTCTTCACTCTTCAAACTTTCTAATGGTAGCATGCATAGAGGTGAAACTTGGTACGCATGCGTATTACATCAGTACATTACAACTACATGTTTCCATGACAACCACATATTGTTTGAACAACGACAAATAGTCTTTTTCTTTAAAATTACTTCTTTACCCTTCAAACTTTCTAAACTTGGTACGCATGTGTATTACATTGTTTCCATGACAACCTCAAAAACAACAAATAGTCTCAGGCACTTTTCTTTAAAAACTCCTCTAACTTGTTAACGGTAGCACGCACAGAGATGAAACTTGGTACCCATGTGTAATACATCGTTTCCATGACGACCACATTATTTGAACAACGAAAATGGCCTCAGGCATTTACTTCTTCACTCGCTAACAGTAGCACTCATGGAGATGAAACTTGGTATGCATGCATAAGACATCGTTTCCATGACGACCACATATTGTAAAAGCATGCGTTATATCTTTCTCTATTTGTTAATTTTTGTAGGGGGCTTGTCCCCTTTCACAGCATGTAGTAGTAGAAATGACTGGAGACAAGTAAATTAGAAATCCTGTGAATTTGTAAAAGCGGTATAAAAGAAGGCATGTGACCAAGTGAAAGGAGCTCATTTGCTGAAAGTCACATGACCAGCACTACATATAATCATAGTATGCACTCCCCTCTATGCATGAGCTACACATGATTCTGTTAGCACAGCTGTTGCAATCTCTTATTGAGAGGTTTTCTATTGAGCCCTGCTATCAACATAATGAGTGTGGAGAATCTGTTTAACCAAAGGTGCGTAGAATAGATCTAGAGTGGCCCTGTAGTTGACATCTTTATGCCGCTAACATCAAATGCAAACCCTTAGCGTAGAAGTAGAACCAGTGCTATTACTGGAGCGATAATTTAACCCTCGGCGCGCATGCGCAGCGAGGGTTACGGTACTTGGTGGTCTGTCTGTGTCTGTCTGTATACTGGTCTGGCGTTCGTCGTCAATTGTCTCTCTTACTGTCCAGAATGCCAATTGCCTATTCATGGGTGGGCCCTTCTTTTTTCTTTGCTTTTCAAAGAAAGTCCCGGAAACAAGCTCCATCTGTATGTCTTGAGCAAATTTCCTATTTACAGGGAATATTTTATTGATATCTTCAGCATGCCTTTGTTCTGTGTTATAACTCGATACAATAAAGCAATGTCTTACGGAGAATGAAATTGGCTGGCATGTTCGGGTATATAGTTTGGGGAGATACGTAATTCTGTCGCACTGGGTCTTCCCATTTGTAACTTCGCAAAACGCTCTCTCTGACATTGTGGACCACTCTTTTAATGGAATATTCTCACCGGCACAACCAGATGGAGCAACGTAGTATTTTTTCTGTGTCTGTGCCCTTTCATATGCATATCTTACATCTGTGATCCCACATCTGTCTGCCATTTGTTTATAAGCAAAATACTCATCTGAAATATTTGTATCTGGTCCTCCAAACAAGGATATATGGCTTGTCAACTTATAATTCTGTACAGTGCTTTTAAACTGATTGGCCGAATGCATTTGCTCTATATACTCTCGGGTTTGTCCCGGCCCAAAGCCCTGTGCCACAGCTGATGAAGGCGCAGGTGGATGGGTTGCACCCCACAAACGTGAAAGGAGCTCTACATAACACCTTGCAAAACCTTGTTCAAATTCTGTGTTATCTGGACTGTTAAAAAAACTCTCTTCACTTGCAAAACTTGCTTTTTGTTCGTATTTTTCTCTCTCTGCCTGGTCTAGTGGAAACATGTTGAATGCGTGATAGACTGTAGCTCCTCTTTCAGCAACTTTGGCATCAGGTTCTGTTTGAACCAACTTAAACCCCATGTGAGAGATGTCTCCTGCTTGATTAGGGCTGTACATATAAACACGTGTCCCAAAGTGATACTGATTTCCATCAGGATCATACCCCCACCTTGTCAGAACAAGGACTACCGGACGACTGTGCAGGTATTCATTTTGTAAAAGAAGATATTCTGCTGCAAAAATGGGTAGTATTGGCTGTTTATAAACTCCATAGCGCATTTTTATTTGACTCTCATTAAGCAACCTGCTTATCTGGCCTATGACAGGAGCTCGATTGCCTAACCTTGTCGCCTGAAAGGCGGCTATTTTTCGCATGTAATCGACGCTATACTGAGCCGCTGCTGACCTCCATTTGTTAACCTTGTCAGTGGGGTATGTCAGCTTTTCAGGTCTATCGTCAATAATGAAACGCAAGCTGTCTTCTGCTCTCTGTCGTGTAACACTAAGTGGGTAGCATAAAGAAAAATAATGTTCCGGCATAGTACCTTCTTTAGGCAATGATCCTTTCTTTGATCCTGTATCAGCTGGAAGCATATTGAATTCAGGGCCATACATAGCAATGAAACCCGGGATTAAACTCTCTGGTTCAAAACCTGACATTTCAAGAATATCCATTGCATCTAGAATAAATGGCACTCGCATCTCACAGGATGCATCTCCAGTAACAGGATCTAGCTGGCGAAAATTTCCAGCAAAAACAGCTCGAAAGGTTTTCTCTGGATCTGCTATACTCTTTTTTGGGGGGTTTTCTTTCCGTTCTTTCTGCAGGTTTGCATCTCTTACTCCTTCCTTGGGTACTTTCATAGCATCCTGTAGACACTTTTCGGGGTTTTCCTTTCCGAAATGTCTTTCTGCTGTTGCTCCTTTCTGCTCATGTGCCATATCAGCCATATCAGCTATCTGCAAGAAAGATATAACACTGTGAATGAGCCTCTTTGAGGCTATGTCATACATTTTAGCCTTGTGAAGCAATGCCTGAGATTTTAATATCTTAGTAGAGTAAGCCACCGATAATCGGACGCCATGTATTCTCGGACGCATTTGTGAAGTCTGTGCAGGACTAGATTGGCTACTGTGTATACCAAAGTGTAGTTCTTGGTCATAAACTGTTGTATAAAAATATTCGCTCTTATCCGAGCTTTACCGTGGGAATGACGTTGCCGTAAAGTTACGATTCGGGCACAGCAAAGTTCGGACAAGGCCATCAAAGGTAGGACAGTCTCCCAAAACGGGAACAGTATGAATCATCCAAGCGAGTGTATGCTCGATTGATAGCTGTACCTTTTGGCTATGCAGCGACCCACAAATGGCCCTTTTTGTCTTCGCTATTTTTGCTCACGAAAGCGCAAATAGGCGGGGTCGCGTAAGCCGCGTTTTACGCGAAAAGCAGTTTTCGGCTTCTAACACACGCGCCGGATGAAGCTAAAACATTTTCTCCTCGTTCTTCTTGCCTTATATTAGATGCCTGCAGCACGATTTCCGTTTTTGTGAGATCTAACTTTTTTTATTGGTAATTACAAAAAAATAATTATTGATAATTACAAAAAATTTAAATCTTACAACAACGGAAATCGTGGTGCAGGCATCTATAGCTTCATCCGACGCGTGTGTTAGAAGAAACAAGCCGAAAACTGCTTTTCGCGTAAAACGCGGCTTACGCGACCCCGCCTATTTGCGCTTTCGTGAGCAAAAATAGCGAAGACAAAAAAGAGCCATTTGTGGGTCGCTGCATAGCCAAAAGGTACAGCTATCAATCGAGCATACACTCGCTTGGATGATTCATACTGTTCCCGTTTTGGGAGACTGTCCTACCTTTGATGGCCTTGTCCGAACTTTGCTGTGCCCGAATCGTAACTTTGCGGCAACGTCATTAACCCCCGGCGCGCATGCGCAGCGAGGGTTACGGTAGTTGTCCCGTAAGTGTGTCAGTCTGTCAGTCTGTCTGTCTGTTACCACGTTTTCTGCCACCGCGCGCACGAAATCAGGTAAATAACGATATGATCGGGTTCAGTGCTACACTGGGTTGATTTTAAAAAAGGCGATTTTCGTAAAACTACTGTGTTTTAATTAAAGTTATGGCGTGAAAACCAAGTGAACAAGCCAATATGTAAATTAACCTCGACCGCGTCCGTTCGCTCTGTGTGTCTTGAAGGCACAACAAGTCACAACGAAGGGCATGTATCGACTCACGCATGCTATTTACTACTGTAGCTAGCCCGTGCCAGACTCTCCGCGAGCTACTAGCGGGATACCACGAGTAAAGAAAGGCATTAAAAACCCAGCCCATCAATTAGTGGTACCGCACATGCGCAGTTCGCCGAGGGTTTGCTCGGATAAGAGCGAATATTTTTATACAACAGTTTATGACCAAGAACTACACTTTGGTAGCCAATCTAGTCCTGCACAGACTTCACAAATGCGTCCGATTATCGGTGGTTTACTCTATAGGTAAGACGGCAAACGGACCACTTGTAGCGTCCGGACTACTTCCGCTTACTGTCCGCCCGTACACTTCAATACAAAATCGATCCACCTAGTGAGGCTATACTGCGCTCAGGGCTACCGTATACTCAATTTAAACGAAAAATTGTAGAGCCTCGTGGGCATATTGAGTGAAAGAACGACGGTCATAGCTTACTCAGTCCGCCGATCTCAACCAGCCTGGAGGCCTAGGTAATTGTAAGCAAAAAGACTCAGCTTGTCCTTGAACAGTTCTCACGAAGAGCACAAACTCAGGTAAGGCTATTCATGCCTAGAGAGCCCTTTTCAGGGGAAAATACGGGCTGTCTACGCTAGACTAGCCTCTAGCCGTCGCTCCCATTGGAGGCTGTGCCGAACGCAACGCTAGTCACTAAGGCATTGCCTCTGTGCGAAGGACTGGGTACTGCAGAATCGCTAGAGGCTCGGAGGCTTGTCTACGACCGTGGTGGTTACTCGGCAGGACTGCTGGTATATCTACTGGTCCATAGCTGGGCCTCTGGGTACTGATATTCTGACCTGTCTTTCTCCACGTGTTCACCGTTGATGTGTAGCTAGAAGTGCATACTTTTATGTAGTATCGCTTAAATAGAGCATACGATCACCCCCATCGGTAGCGCATGCTATAAAGTGTACGTTTTGTACAGCTAACGGTCTAGGGACTTCCGGTGGCCGATAGAAGTCCGGACGTGACGTAAACGGATTCTTGAAATTCTTTCGCTTACGTCTCTTCGATCGAGCCCGCTGGAATAACCGAGGCGGAGCCCAGGTTTCTATTGCGTTATTCAGCTGACCACAAGGGCTGCAGAACGACGGAGGAACGAGAATTTGCCGTCTTAGTTGTTAAAAATGATGGACAGTCGTACAGTTGGCTGTAGCTCGTCCGCGTCCGCGTTCAACCTTTTATTGTGCATTTGCATGTAGCAAAACAATATATGCACCGGCTTATATTACAACCGCTATCTCCTTACCTTATATACCAGTTGAAGAGATGATTTTTTCCCCAGAACGTCTCCAAATTAAAACGGAGGTGTGCACGGACATCAAGCGATCGTTTCTTCCTCTTCCATGGAACAACGCCATTTGCTGCATCGGTGAGCCGCGCGCATGCGCAAGGCAGGGGCGTTGCGTATACTCACAGAGTGATGTTTGCTCTACGCGAATTAGAGTCCGCGCATGGACCAATCAGATTGCTACCCAGCTCTAATAGACTGGTAAGCTCTCACCCATAGCCAGAGATTACCAGTGATTCCAAACTTCCAGAGCTTGCCACAGAATCAAAGGCCTTTTTGAAGTCTAGGTAAATACCATCTGTTTAAAGAAAACAAGTAGCTAGGTGGAACGTCCACGTAAAAATCTAAACTGGGCGACAGATATAGAGTCACCACTATAATATTATAAATGATCTTTTTCAGAACCTTTGCAACAACTGATAGTAATGAGATCGGGATGTGAATAAGGTGAGTGCTCCACTCGAGAGGGAGATACTTCTGGGATAAACTGAGGGAAAAGAGATGGTGAAGAGGTTGGTAGAGAGCTAGAGCACAGTATTTCAACAGCTTTGGACTAATGCCATCATATCCCATAGCCTTAGTTACATCAAGGGATCTAAGAACACAAAAAACATCTAATTCACTAATGCAGATATTATTGAGGGAAGACAAAGGCATTTCCAACTCACTGAATGGAGGTAACTGGAACATACTCCTGGTAAATACTGAATTAACCCTCGGCGGGCATGGGCAGCGAGGGTTACTGTAGTTGGGTTTGTCTGTGTGTCTGTCTGTTACTCTCAATCTCACTTCTCGGGTGTTTGTTCGTCCCACAAAGGATACGACCTACCTACGGGCAATGAAGGTCAGAAATTTCGAACGGTTTTCTCTGAAACTGCTCCGTTGCAAAGCTAGAGCGCGAAAAAGCCAATATGCAAATACACAACGGACGGGATGGCTTACCACAGTCGGATCGATCCGCGTGCTCTGCGTACTTCGGAGGCACCAGAAGATGCAACGCAGGGCGTGTATCGCCTCTCGCATGCTATCTAGTAGTGTAGTTAGCCTGCGTCAGACTCTGCGCGAGCTGGCAAGAGACCACGGGTAACGCTAAAACTAAACCCAGCCCATCAATTAGTGGTACGGCGCGTGCGTTTACTTACGCGTGCGCGTCACAGTGAGGGTTACTGTTGTCTGTGAGTGTGAGTGTCTGTTACTCTCAATCTCACTTCTCGGGTGTTCGTTCGTCTCACAAAGGATACGACCTACTTAACGGGCAATGAATATCGAACGGTTTTCTCTGAAAATGCTCCGTTGAAAAGTAGAGCGCTTCCAGGATTGTATGGCAAATGCCATTTTATCGCTGGCTGTTAATGCGCATGCGCTTATATTTAGCACAGGCTTACCTCGACCGGGTCCGCTTGCTCTGTCTATCTTGAAGGCACAAGAAGTCACAACGAATGGCGTGTATCGACTCTCGCGTGCTATCTATTACTGTAGCTAGCCCGTGTCAGACTCTGCGAGCTACTTCGCCGAGGGTTTGCACTTTAGTGCTTTTCATTGGGTCTGTCTGCGTCTGTCTGTCTGTGTGTCTGTTACTCTTCATCTCACTTCTCGAGTGTTCTTTCGTCTCACAAAGGATACCACCTACCGAACGGGCAATGAAGGTCAGAAATTGAAAACGCAAAGCTAGAGCGCGAAAAAGCCAATATGCAAATACACAACGGGCATGATCGATCCGCGTGCTCTGCGTACCTCGGAGGCACCAGAAGATGAAACGCAGGGCGTGTATCGCCTCTCGCATGCTATCTAGTAGCCCGCGTCAGACTCTGCGCGAACTGGCAAGAGACCACGAGTAACAGCTAAAACTAAACCCAGCCCATCAATTAGTGGTGGTACGGCGCATGCGTTTACTTACGCGCGCGCGTCACAGTGCGCCGAGGGTTTGCACTTCAGTGCATTGAACAAGGATGCCTTTTCAAAATATATCGTCACGATGAAGAGTAGATGCAAAACATTTTGGTTAGAAATTGAACGGATATAGGAGTAAATTGCTGAAGAATTGGAGATGTGGGAGAGTTTAGTAAAGACTGCAGTCAACACACCTATAAAAGAGTTCTATTGCCTGGGCTGACATGGGATATATTGGCACAGCTGCAATGTGTTACGTTACAACTGTGCAAGGATAGTCCTCATGCGGGAAAGCCCAGGCAACTGTTTATACTCTACTATATACCTACTTGACAAGGAAAGTGTGCCACGGTTGCACATTTTGTTTTGTTCTTTTATTGTATATATGATATACCACATTGCAAATCTCAGTTCAAGAGAGCAGTTGTTTGGGAATGAGAATTAATGTTTTACTGAGTAGCATCTCATTAGGGCTTAAATATCACACGCATGCAGGCACAAAAAGGTTTGTAATGTCTACAGGTAGCACACAACTTCATACAATGTATGTTTTACAGTCCAACATTTCGAGGGGGTGGTAACTACGAGTAGAGCTAGGATCATTGGAATGATGCCACACTGACTCTGGGTTAGTATGAGCCTTCTCAGACTGTTGCGGGTGGAGGAGAGGGGCTGTGTCATCATTTTTCGCAAATGACCAGCAACAAGAAGCAGTAGTAGTTACTTCTCTTGAAGCTGGGTGGTGCCCATCCACAATATAGGAACTGTGTAAGCTGAATATCACTAAGTACATAGTACTTAGTAGGTTGTCCTGCATCCCATACATTTAAGATTTGTACGTTTCACTTTCAGTTTTAATCAGATCCCACTTCTAGATATTCATGAGTTCAGGTCCCACACATTTCCATGGGAGCAGAAAAATGTGCATTAAAAAGTGTAGAATATAGGGATGCAATAAAAAGCAAGGAGGCAAGACAGGGATGACCTATATAGTGCATGTGATGGAGTAGAATGGATGATGGTCACATCTTCAAACTGATATTGCTAGGCCCTATATTGTCACCACTTGGGTGTCTTTTAGTGAATATATAGAGTGGGGGGACAAGATTTTGTAGAGGGCCAAGAACGCAGCATTGTAAAACTGAGCGAACATGGAAGTCATAAACTACAAAATGCAGTCATGACTCCAAACTGAGGAGCTGTCAGAGAGGGCATTAGCTCTATGTACCTGTCTTGCATGCTTAGTAAACAAGTCATAGTTCCACATCATGTGATGTGGATCACTCCTGCTTTGCGACCAGAGGAAAATTTACTCGAGCAAGCAATGTCAGTTTGAATATGTGACCATCATCCATTATACTACCACTGTACTACGTCAATAACGTCATCCCTGTCTTGCCTCCCTGCTTTTTATGGCGTCCCTGTATTCCACACTTTTTAATTCACATTGACATTACCTGCCTTTTGAAGCTGTAGATCGGAACACACGACTGATGAATGTCTTGTGATGGTTGTTGAGTTACCGAATTTCAAGGAGAAAAGGGAGACGAACTGCAACCCCCTATCATAGCCCCTTACAAGTCTATATACCATGCCCCGATCTCTGACTAGGTGATTCCGCACTGAGTAAATGAATTCATGACCCTTTAAAGTGAGTGTAAGACTATCCTACTAATTAGTGGCCTTGCTTGGTGTTATCTACCATTACAGGGAAAATATGTCACATAAATCACACGTCTACGCATGCGCAGTGGGAGGCGGGGCTAGCGCAGTGTGGCGTGCATTAGCTGGAATTCTTTTGCCTTCCTGCTGCACTGTCACAGCATGGCTCAGAAGACCTCTTACTGGGACTGCTCATTTCGTCTATAAATCTTCGAGGCCTACTATATATAAGGGTACGTTGACAAGTAGGTCACTTGTCGCTGTTTGTGTAAATTTGATCTATTCGCTTTACGCCGATGACTGCCCGTGTGTGCTATCCGGCATGTCATTCGAAGTGTTAAAGAGCTGCGGGAACTGTTGATATACAGCGTTGCACACGAACAATATTCATTAGCTGTCTCGTTGTGCTCTAGATAGCCATGGAGAGCTCCACGGCGTGGATAGAGGCTGTTACCCAAAGACTAAGCTCCACGGTGAGTGATACGGCGTTTTTGCGGAGTAGTGCGTTGGTCTACTCCAGTTGAGTGTGTGCACATTATGTAGCATGTAAGCTGCAGGCCTAAGGGCCATCAGCTGTGGTCAAGTCTTGCTATACACTCAAAGATACATGTATTTGCACAGAGCTGGGGTACCATACAAGGAGAAATTGTTGTCTGGGTGTGTTTGTTGGATCTTGTATGTACTGAGCTCCCAAAGTGCACTAGCATGCCATGCCTTATATGCCATTTATGCACAATGAAGACGGCAAAGACCTTACTCGGGGTAGTAATACACAGGGGAAAATAGAAGCGCTGTCCTAATCCAAGTCCTCATCTGCCTCACCATTATAAATCCATGCTTGTGGGGGGAATACCATCAGTGACCACTGACTAGCCTGCTGTCTGTATAAAGCTGATCCTTAACTTTTGACCAGGATGTGGGTTGCAAAATATTATATTGCTGCTTGTGTAATTTTATGTTGGAGGGAGAGCCACTTTTGTAACCAGCAGTGTTTTGCTGTTAGCTACAAGATGTGAGCGACTGTTGCTGTGCATGTGTGGGCCACAACTCACAACAGTTGTGCATAAGAAAGCAGAAGAGTATGTAAAACAAACCTTTTTCAGCAGTGTGTGTTGTTGTTTGTTGTGTGTTTAGAAGTGTTTGAGGATATGTGTACGTGTGTGTGTGTGTAGGAAAGAGTTCTCTACACACACACAGTTGCCCCACAAGGTGGACCGAGGTCCATGGAGTGCAGGAAACAGCAAGGTGCAGTATAAAAACACTGGAGACTGTATTGTGGGTCTGAGTCAACAAGAGTTCTCAACGGTTATCAATGGCATCTGCTCCATCATTGCGGAACTGATTCAGGTCAGTTACTGTACATACAAGGGTATGAAAGCAACTCTATGTTTATACGTGCACGTGGTGTGAACACCAATTGAAAGTGCTTCTTTCCAAAGAATATCTAAGGAAACAGCGAAACAGACTAATGTCTTAGCCCCTGTTGGTGAGAACTCAGTATTGCCCTCTGCATAAGAGCTCTTCGGTAAAATTACACCAAGCTAACTGTTTATGAATATTCATTGTTGAAAGTATTTGTGCTGGAACTCATGAACTGTTGCTCTCTTATCTAGACTACTCCTCCTACCAATGCCAATAGCGTGGAAAAGGAATCGTATATTCTGGTACTTGAAATCCTTGCCTCCTGCCTGGCAAAGGTGGGTGCTATCTTATCGTAAGCGTGTGATGAAATGTGTTGTGATGCACCATTTAGTTAACTCTCGGCGTGCATATGCAGCCAGGGTTATGGTATTTGGTTTGTTAGTGTATGCATTTGTGTCTGTCCGTTTGCCTGTTACCACGTTTTCTGCTACTACGGGCAACAAGACAACAAAACAGCGATACCAACGGGTTCATTGCTACACTGGCTTCATTTTTTAAAAGGCGATTTTCTTATAACTACTGCATTCAAGAGTTATGGCGTTAAAGCAAGTGAACAAGCCAATTGCAAATTAGCACAGCCTTGACCGGGTTCGCTTGCTCTGTGTATCTTGTAGGCACAAGAAGTTACAACGAAGGACATGTATTGACTCCCACATTACTGTCTAGTCAGACACTCCGCAAGGTACAGCAGGAGACCACGAGTAAACACATACTTATAGCAGTACTGCGCATGCGCAGTTCGCCAAAGGTTTGCACGTAGTGATTTTCGTTTTGGCAATGACAAAGTTTAGTTAGTGTTTGCCTTAGTGTTGAAGATTTGAAGTGGTACCTATAGACTGCAGAGTGTCGTGGATTCGAATCCCACATAAGGCAGCTCTTCTTTTTTTCCTTGGAAATAAATGAGCTGTCCTGGGTATATTTGCTGTGCCTTTGCTTTTCTACCTCGTAGTTTACACGTGCATGATAGATACCATACGTAACCTACGAAATTGGTTTAGCTGACTACAAGTTATGACAATTATGATGTGATAATATCAAGGGCAATATGTATAGCTAGGGTGTATAATTAAACGTTTTCGTAGTTGTGTATATCTTTTGCTTGAGGAAAAATATTCTGCGATAATTCTGTGAGTCAGAATCATGCATCTTACCTGTAACCCTCAACTTTATTGATAATCCTAGTAAAGCTGAAGCAGCAAGTTCTCAGACAATACTTTAGCCCTGGCAGTGTATCAGCCCTACACATGTAGTGAATCTTGTGGAACTATAAAACGTTCAGGTCTGTAGATAACAGACACAGAGACTAATGCACAGAGACATAGAAGAGTGTTTCCCACATGTTTGAACCTTCAGGTTGACACACAGAAACCATACATACTGCAAAGGCAACAGATCAGTGCTGCCTAATGACACAATAGCTTGTAAAATGTGGTTGAAAGTGTTCTTATTCAGCTCTTTCATTGTGAGTGAAAACCTTTTTGCAAACAGCAAACTGTAGTGTTATTGCTTTCATGTTACTTTTGTATGTACATAAGTGCAGTGTAAATACTAATAATTATCCATATGGTGAAAACTACATTCACACCTGTTGGTGTTAGCGGGGAGCAATTGAAGGAGGAGGAAGGGGTAGGGTTGACTGCTTATCTTGCCACACATTCACCTCAAATGCAGAATTAACACCCATTCTGCAAAAGGTTCTCTAATGGAGAGGGGACGAATAAATTCTGTAAGGGGGGGAGACAAGGAGAGCAGCCTCTCATCCTTCCCTGCTTAAGCTAAACACGTGCGATCTGCATGGCAAATTAACAGATGTGTATGTACCATGCAGAAAGAGGGTACTCCAGTGGAGGATGATGATGTTCACTCACTACTCTCTCTCTATCAGAAGATTACTCAAGTATGTCTTGCATAATATTACGTGTGTATGCTGCAAAAACGAAAAGACTTGTTCCTTTGGGCCGTGCTATACAAGTGCAATGAATTTTCCCTACACGCCAAGTATATTTTGTACCCATGCACTGTAGTCAAGTTCTTTGTCCTCTTGGTTTGTGTAGCTCTGCCTCCTGCCAGGAGAGAATGCTGGCTGCATCAGGGAGAAAGCTCAGAGAGTACTGTTTTTTCTCTCAGGACTCCATTTCCATGGCATTTTCAACAAAATCATTCTCAGGTGCTCTGCTTTTACCGTAATAGGATGTGTAATAATGTACGCAGCAAGATCTGGACATGTGTGTACATGTACTTTGTTATGTGTAGGGTGACCTCAGTCAATAGAGTACTAAGTTCTCAAGGAGGTGATGCAGCCAGCTCGGAACTTTGCGTGATTCAACTCATCCTCCACCTCAACCTCAATGCAGCTCGTCTCCAGCAGATACTGCAAGGTACTATATACATGTACTCTATATAGAATTTTGTGTAAAAGCTGCTAGTCCATGAAATCGTAAGTCTGTGGCCTTTCTGACAAGCTTAAAAGCAGGCCCTAGGGTTTCATGGGCAAGCTGCCATTTATGTAACTATAATATTTAAATTTATGTAGTATTCTGTGTAAGCATGTAAAAGAATGGAACGTTGCACTGCCCTTTCTGGATAAACATTACAATGTTGATGCTGGAAGTGTTCTATTGAGCAACTGAAACAGCTCAGCTTTATAGGGCCAAATCTGATTATAAACAGTTTGTAACGATAAGGCAGTGTGCATCTAACAGGTGCACATCAAATACTACTCTGATCCATTATCTAATTAACCATACTGATCATGTAGTGTGATTGCTCTCTGGACCATTAGCCATGTCTTGTCTGACATTTGTGGTCAGATGTTTGGTATGTACTGACATATGGGACTATACTGTTAACGTCATGTCACGGGTCATTGCTATGCGAGAAATGCATAACTGTATGCATGTTCATGTTGTTGTGTCCATACTGTTTACGTAGTTTTGTTGCTATTCCAGTTATGGTTACAAGCTTCAAGGACTTGAAAAAGCAGAAAAATATATTCGTCACAATCCCACCCATTCTGCACAGGGTATGTTAAGAATAATGTTTTTCATACAGTACAGATAAAGCTCCTGTGATATCTTCTTGTCACAGAGCATATGGAATTTCATTTCTGAATATCCCAGTCAGTTTAATGACCTGCTCAACAAGGAGTACCCTTCATTACCCAGTGAGTAACATTCCAAGTGCTGCCCAAGTACCTACTACATCCATGTCCAATGAGTAATTACTGTGGATTGTTAACCCTCGGCGCGCATGCACTGCGAGGGTTACGGTAGTCGTTCTGTATGTCTGTCTGTGTCTGTCTGTCTCTGTCTGTCTACGACTATTCTCGCACTATAGGCTACGAGGCGGCTTATGAGCGATACCAACAGCTTTAGCGGTACATGGGCTAGAAAAAATGGCGATTTTGCTGAAACGACAGCGTTCGAGAGCGACAAACTGGCACGGTTGCGGACAGCGTTGCGTGGCCCAACCCATCAATAAGCGGTGCGCATGCGTGTATTAGACGCGATCAACGCAGTATGCTGGCTCACCTTGACCAGCTTGCTCTGTGTACCTTGGAGGCACAAGAAGCCACAGCGAAGGGTGCATGTGTATCGACTCCCGCATGCTATCTACTACTGTAGCTAGCCCGTGTCAGACTCTCTGCGAGCTACTAGCGGGAGACCGCAAATAAACGCCAATAGCCCAGCCCATCCATTAGCGGTACCGCGCATGCACAGTTCGCCGAGGGTTTGCACTTTAGTGCTTTTCATTGTGCAAGCACTCTGCCATACCATTACTACACCATACTCAGCCATATTAGCATTTGAGTTCTCCACGTAGGATCTGCAGAGAAGCTGTTCATGATGTGTGACGAGTACGCAGACAACCAGAGAAGAAAGAGCCAAGTGTGGCCTCTTCAAAACACTCTGCTGATACTCTGCCCAGTAAGTGATTAGGGCATCTTGTGTACACATTTGAGAGAAATCAAAGGAATTTTCCCCACAATTCCTTCCCTGCTGAATATGTTTTTAATTGTTAGCAGTTGTCAGGGTTACTGTTTGTCTGTCTGTCTGTCGGTGTGCCTGTCTGTCTGTCTGTCTGTCTGTATATATGTCTGTCGGTGTGTCTGTCTGTCCGTCTGTAACGTGCTGTGGGTATTTATCTTGCCAGAATAGTTGCTAAACTACTGCTATGTAGTTCTAAGCAGCCATATTTTGCAAATCTGCATGCGCACAAGTTCTTCTAAGACATTGTGAATGTGTAGTAGCTTGCACTCTGTTTCAGCTAGCCACAACTATTGAGGTATGTAAGCATGAAGCACCATTATCATACCCAAGTGCTTTTCGCGCTGTAAGTTACACACATGTGCTTGTGTATGTGTATGTACATAGCACGGAAGCTGTTACTAAGCTGTATAAACCTTAGCGTGCCCTACATTCACGCTACTTTCGAGACTGATAAAATAACAGCTCCTGATTATTAATCCACAAGTAATCATCTTACTTGTGTAATTGGTGCGAAAACACGGTCATACGGTGTAGACTAATGTGTATCAAAATGGTGCACAGAACTGGCCAACTGTGTAATGTCTATTTTATAAGCAAAGCGAGAAGTACCGTGCCGCAATTTCTGCTACAGTCCATGGTTTCACAGCTGAGTGACTGTGGGTTGTTAGAAATGCAGCAGCACTAATTGACATCCGTCTTAATCACATGGAGAACAAGGCCCTGTAACCACATTTATGATGCAAGCTATCGCTATTGATGACCACTGGGATGATAGGTCTCAGTGCCTCTGACCATATCATGTTAGCACCAGACCTCCAATAGTCATACATAAATATGTCATGTTACCTGCAACCCATCAGTTGTGTTTGGAGGAGTGCACAGATTATTCTGAAACTAGTAAGAGAACCGAATGTTGTATGCCCACTACGTTATGTATACCTGACACCTGCTTTGCAGACTTGACACTGTCTCTTGCCTTGTATATATACATATATTATGTATGTATGTGTAGCTTGTGTGTATTAGGCTTGTTTGTGGTTTCAGAATATCCTGCGGGACATAGCAGAGAGTGGAATTGACAATTCAAGTGGACCTCACAAAGCGCAGGTTAATATAGTACTGTAATAAACGTGTTTACATTGTTTTTCTTTATAAACATCTTCTGTGTTTTTGTGGAAAGTTGGCTCAATGATGCCAACTTTCACTTGAGACCCTGCAAGTGTAATATGTACATACATTGAACAGACCCTAAAATTACACGTGGTGAACAAGCATAAATTCAACACACTACAGTACAGTAGGATACCTTTTCTTCTCCCCTTAGACTTTATTCCACATTCAGCTATACTTCTTAGTGCAACTCTTACGTAGTTCTAGTCAAGAAATTACAGGACTGTGAATGTTCTATTACTGCCTCTGTGGTCCAGTAGGCATTCTAGCCCCAGATGACCCTAGATGAGCTATATTGATGAATTTGCTAAGCCACCCTTTGTGTGACACTGCCATGGTAGAAAGGAACAATGTATGGTCATAAAAAAATGATGGATTGTCTACATACCAGGTTTAACTGGGCAGACTATGTTTGGTCACATCAAAGTAAACCCTATAACTGTGGGAGTGTGTTTCTTAGGAATACCTGACCACCCGAAATCGCCTCAGGCATGCATGTTTCACTGCAGTTGTATGCCTACTGGCAATATGTATAGTTGTGTCTAAGATGGCTCAAAACATGTACGTGTATGTTGTGACCCGCACTGCCGCACTTCACTTGCCCCGTAATGTTATACGTGATTCTAAATGCGTGCAGTAACACGCACGAATCATTGAACTGCTTGCTCCCCTCCCCAAAATGCATTGCATTCCTCTAGTATTTACTGCACTCTCGGTGCCAATGGCTATAAGTGAAGATGAGGGATGTGAGTGATCGGTTCAGCTCACCAACGCATTGCAGTTTGTACACCCACATTCAGGGGGCCTGAAGTTCACTGCTTGTATGTAACTGTGTAAACCAGAAACCAGGGTATCCTGTGATAAAAGGATTGGCTTAAAATGTAGTCATTTTCCTGCATGTTGTCCTGCCAAAAGCTTCCTATGTATATACGATACACCTACATAACTCACTACAAAAAGGAAACGTATACTCCAGTAGATTTGCTGGGTCTTGCAAGTCTGATCAATGAAGCTTTGTCGTTGGTCATGGACTGGATAGCTTGCTACAGTGAATTTAACCAGGTCTACCTTTTCATGTCCAAAGTCACTCCCATATCTTTTTGTTATGCATGTCCCTGCACAATTCCCCCGTTGCTTTGCCTGTTTGAATTTCACCCACCTCATTGCTGCCTGTTTGTAGTGTATATTGTAGCATGTAGAAACTATATCCAAGTGAATGCTCTGAGTAAAAAAGTCTTATTTCTTCCCTTGGAGTAACCCATGCCATTTATGGGTTATGATTGTGTGTTACACAGAGGGCTTTCCTGAGTGCTGTGATGAAGGCACTGGCATCCATCAGTAAACAGATGTGTGAGGCAGCCACAGTGTGTGGAGTGGACATGTTCAAAGCCTGTGCTTATGTTGGCGATAGCAGTGCCCCTGTCTTCAGATACTACCTCAACCTCATCCAGGGAAACCTCCAGGTCTGTGAACATGTCTTATTTTCATGTATGTATGTATCCAGTGCCAAGTGTGCAAGTGTGCGTTATTGTGATGAACACGTACGGTACAGAACATACATGTGTACATATCCTATCGTAGAAAGTCATTGCAGATGCTGCATGTGCTCGTTTGGCAGTTCTGTAGCCTCCTAAATTATGAGTCACACCCTCAATCTTGCCGGCTTGACAGTGCAGTAGTATTCTAATTAGTGTATGCACTTGAATACATAGTGATGCTGTCCCTGACGATTTTAACAACTGCCACCACTGCATAGCTTTAATGCCCTGTCCTCAAACCAGTGTCACTGCAGTGTTATGCATGAAAGTCCACTTTTGCACTTTCACAATCCACAGTGTATGTACAGTAAGTCTGTCACATGGCGAATATCTCTCGTAAAATGCAGTACGTTGGATTGGGTTCACGAGTTCTGCGATTACGTATATAGTATGTTGTATGCTCTGTCCCCTCCCCAGAACCTGCTGTTCAACCCTCAGCAGGGACTCTTCCTCCACCAGTCATCCAGCACCCTGGCCCTCATCCCCACATTCACTGACCTCGGGATGATGGTGACCTGTCTCGTGGCCCAGTTCAGATGCAACTACCGCAATAGCCACATCTTCTCTGTCTGTCTCAACCCCTCTTCCCCGCCCATCTTCAGACTCGCATTCATTAGGAGTATCCACACATTACTGGAGCAGGTGATTAGATCAAATGACATGGCCAACAAATTGCAAAGTTCAGATAACTGTAGTACAGGTCATACATGCTCAGTGTGAGGTGTAACATTGCATTTTTGTCCTTGGACAAAAGATCAGCACTGCTATTGTGTGAATGGGCAGTAACATGTAGGTGCATTACTTTGAGCTACAGTAGACACAAGTAGGAGGCATTATATAGGATATTTCAGGAGGTATACACTTGCGTCTAGATTGTATTGTCATTCCTTACTATATAAATTTGTATTGTACTTTGTCTAGAATACCCTACCATCCTGGCCAGGTCCAGAGGCTGTTCATACATATGCACCTCAGCTGAGAGAAATATTTCAGGTATATTTGCAAAATTGCAGTATTTTTTGTTAGCTGATTGATTGTGTGTACTCTTTTGCTTTTAAAATTACATCTTGTCCTAACCTGTGCCTCCAAACAGAATGTCCTTCCCCAATTGAGACGCTATGACACGTCCCAGCCCAACCTGGCATTTGACGTGAAGGCCTACCTCACTACCAGTGCTACAGCAGCCAGCATGCTCACCAACAAGAACAAAGCCGACCGCAAGTCTCTGGTGGAGATGATTACCCACTACCAGCTGATGGCTGGGCTCATCAGGCTCTTTGAGATAGACCCCATGCTGGCTTTTGCTGCTCCCCCACAAGTATGCATTCAGTTTGACTGTATTAGACAGTATTTTGAGGGTGGGGAAGGCCATTTTACAATTACGTTAGTCTATTAGTATAATGAAGGTGTTTCATGCTGTAAAGTAAATCTACGTGTGAAGCGTTGTCTGCAACTATTGTTAACCCTCAGCATGCATGCGCAGAAAGGGTTACAGTACTTGGTCTGTGTGTTTATGTTTTTTACCAGCTTTTCTGGCACTACAGGCTATGAGGAGCGATACCAATGGCTTCGAAACTACAAGAGCCTGAAAATACAAAACAGAGTGTTTTTCCTGAAACGACTGCATTCGGGAAATATGGCGCGAAAACAAGCGAAAAAGTCAATGTGCATAATCGCACTGGGCTCATGTACCTCAACCAGATCTGCTCGCTCTGCATACCTTAAAGAAGTCACAACAAATGGCGTGTATCAACTCCTGCATGCTATCTACTAATGTAGCTAGCCCGTGTTCAGACTCTCTGTGAGCTACTAGCTGGAGACCAGGAGTAAACGCATACTGATAGCCCCAGCTCATCAATTAGCGGTACCGCGCATGCGCAATGCGCCGAGGCTAGTGCTTATCATTAATATGGTCATGCTTTTGTTAATACTCATTAATCCACTGAAATTGTAATTAGCTTTTGCTCGCATTGCGTTTAGATTGTATAGTTTGGCACAGAAGAGTGTAAGGACGGTTCGTGTGACGAGGATTGGTCAATACAGTAGTGACCACGATTCACATTCCCCTAGATAATAGTGTTTGAATGTGCCCTATCCCCATGTTTTGCTGTGTACCAGGGTAAACATGGTGTGACAGAGAGTCTCCAGTTGATGGCAGGGCTGGTGAGCATACTGCAACACCAGTCTCTGCCCAACATGCCGCTGCATGTCCATGATGTTCTGCTCACCCTCCACCGACCTGACAACATAGAGCTGTGGGACCCGCATGACTCCCTCTCTGCCTTCTGGGAGATCAGCAACCAGGTCTGGTGCACATACTTGTATTCTTAGCTCAGCTTCACTGTCAATGAAAACCACAACAGGTGACGTATTCCATAGCACTGAAGCTGTTTGGCCGTAAGACAAGCAACCCCATCCAGTTGCTTGGTCTTCTGAAGCAGATCCTGCAGTATCGTACTCACTTCCTCAAGAAGCGCAGCAGTGAGGCCATGCAGAGCTCATCCAGCAAGATTGCTCCCCAGATGTACACCATGCTCGAGACAGTGCTCCTCCTCTTTATCAGAAACACTAACGTGGAGGCTGTTACAATTGCAATGTCCTGTTTCAAGTACTTGGTACTGGAGGCTGAGCTCGTAATGAACCCCATGGAGCCCTCGGTTGTAACGTACTGCCCCAACCTCTTGGCCTACCAGCAGCTGGACCAGGCCAGCAGTGAGCCGCAGATCGGTCGGGCCTCTCAGCAGAAGAAGGTGCGCTCAATTCTTCGTGAGCTCGTCCACACTCCCGGCTCTGCCCTTGCATGGGAGGACACTTACTCATCGTGGAGAGTGACCAAGTCCATTCTTCTGGCCTACCAGAAGGAAGAGGCAACCAACCCACCTGATCTTCTCCGTTTCTCAACTGAGTCCTTCCCACGTCAGATCATGCGGCGAGTCAACACGCTGGCCCAGTCCTCGGCTCTTGGGACCGGGGGTAGCAGGGAGCAGGTGAGTGTGAGGGAGGGGGAGGACATTACCAGCAGCCTCCAGAGCTGGACCAACATGACTGGGTTTCTCTGCTCTCTTGCCGGCGTTTCCACCAAGCCTTCCAGTGGCTACTCTTTCCTCCTCATGTCCACCAGCAACTCTTCAATCAACTCTATGGATGGCGAGGTTAACCCTCCAACAGTGCATCGAAACACTGGAACGTCGGTTGCCCCCACAATTAAAGACCCTAATCACCGAGTGCGGCGCAGCAGCAGTTACCACGGCGGACGTCCAAAGAGTGTTGTTAATGTTAGTCCGGCTCGCACCAGTGCACTAGAGAGCAGCTGTGTCGTCCATCCGTCGGCTCGGCTAAGTGGAGAGGGCATGCTGGAGGACCCAAGTGGCACGCGCACCTCCCAAACGGAGACTTTCATCTCCGAGTTGATTTTCCTCCTCTCCTGCCACAACGAGGCTATAGGTGTCAACATTCGTGAAACAGTGAAAGAGCTTGTGAGTTTTGAGCTTAGTCCGCCCGTCTATCCCTACCTGTTCCGGTGCATGGTGGTGGAGACATCTGGGATCTTCAGCGACGGGAGGCTGGTTATCCAGGAGAGACACACTGCTCTCATTGACCAGCTGGTGTCCATTGTCCACCATATCCTGGAGAGCAGAACAGAGGACGCCCTGGAGCATCTGGCGCATGTCAAGATGGACGACCTCATCATGAATTTTATCATGTATGTAATGCGAACAGCTGGGCCACTTCACCACCTATTTTAGTTAGGTTTTGTTGGTGGTTAATGTTTCATTATGCATTTCCATCTGTAGATATGTGAATAGTCTGGACAGCACTACCAGATCCCTGACCATCAGTGTGAAACTCTGTCATCTGATTGAAACGGTGAGTAGTGACTTAATTTTTATTTCTCACGTAGGCCCAGATTCCTTTTTGCTTTAGTATTGAAGTGAGCTTCATAGACAGTGTGTTTTTTCCCTGTACAGCTGATGCAGCACAGTCGTGACCTGTCCTTCAGACAAGAGGTTCAGTTTCGAAACCAGGTGGCTGAGCACCTTACAGGCTGGGTGAAAGGTCAAGTATGCCTAAGTGCATCAAGTACAAGTCACATGGAGAACGTTCAGAAGTGAGATAACTATTAGTAGGTGTATGTGTGCTAAATTCCCCTAATACCATGCACAACTCTTCGCATCCACTATCATTGCACTATGGATTAACTGCAATGTTGCACATGATGTGGATACACTCCTGACACAAATTAAAACTGTATGATTTTTCTCTATGACGTGCATGGTCCGAAAAAAAGCAGGCGCCATGTCGCCAAATGTGACTAGTTTAATTCAGTTAGCGACGTATGTATTTTTAGGCTCTGGTCACCAGTGTAGGTGAGTTGCGTTCACTGCAGTGGGCCTTAGCCACTAATCTCGCACTTCGTGCAGCACCAGCAGCAGAGGTGCTTTATGTCCTCCACTCACAGGCATGGATACAAGAGTGCCATGGGTAGGTCAATCAGCGAAATACGGCATAAAATTGGGGTGGGAAATACAGAACTAAACTCAGAAGTACGCACACACTCGCCATACCATAGAAAGATTTTGGCAATCTAGTTTATGGCCCTGAATGTGACACCCCATTAATCAGCACCACTCCTGCTCGTTCCCCCAAGGGTAGTTAGGCTCTGTTTTAACTATGGGACAAAATATTATGCTAAAGCTGCGAGTACAGTATTATGCATAATGTTTGCAGTGATCTGGACCTGGGTGCAATGAAAGCTCTTGGACAGGTTCTCAACGGATTGGTCCTTCAACCCAGGGGAATGACTGGAGACATCTTTGAGCAGAAAAGCAAGCTATTTCAAAGGTGAGTGTATGTATTTATGGTATGTACGAGTAGATTGGGCAGGCTCCTGTATTTTGTGCAAAAATTTGAGTAATGGCCAGAAATTGGCTCATTTAAGAATTATCCGTGTGAACGAGATATTGGAGATTCACCAAACGGTTTTGGTAGTCGCCACATTTCTGCACTTTGCAGCCAGTCCTCAACACAGTTATTCACATATTAGAGAATTTTAGGAAAAGGGACAAATCTCTATTGTTCAATGGCTTTTGAAAAAGCATAGAGAAATGGCGAGAAGAGAGCGTCTTGGCCCAGCGAGGTTTGAAAGAAGATAGTTTACAGCATCCAAGACGATGTGGGTGTATGATGGAGTTTGGATCGCGAAATACTGCACCTTTCTGGAAGGCTAAAATTAGTTTTCTCTTTCGTTCCTGAATTGAATAGCTTCTAGGTGGATAATAGCACTATAGACTCAACTTCATTATAGTCAAATACCCCTGAATAGGGCTGAGCAATTTACTTTGTTTTATTGCATGGCTGTGACCTTTATGATAAACCACGGGATGCACTTGACACTTCATTACATATACACCCATTCAGGTGCTGGACTGAAATGTTTCTCTTTTTTAATCAGGCGCAGCATCGTTTTAAGTAGATGGTTCAGTGGAGGCTTAACTCTCTGAAGAGTGGTTCTGATGCTTATTCCTCCAACCCCACTTCTTTGTTGTTAACCCTCGGTGCGCATGCACTGCGAGAGTTACGGTACTTGGTCCGTTTGTCTGTCTGTCTGTCTGTTACCACATTTTCTGCCACCACGTGCAATGACACAACGAAAGAGCGACACCAAAAGATTCAGTGCTACACCGGCTTGATTTTAAATTTGCCGATTTTTTGTAAAAGTACTGCATTCAAGAGTTATGGCGTGAAAACCAAGTGAAAAATCCATTATGCAAATTAGCACAAGCCTACCTCGACCGGTTTCGCTCGCTCTGTGTATCTTGAAGTCACAATGAAGGGCTTGTATCGACCCCAGCAAGCTATCAACTACTTTCGCTAGCCCGTGTCAGACTCTCCACGAGCTACTAGCTGGAGACCACGAGTAAACGTGTAGCTAATAGCTCAGCAGGGCCTGTCAATTAGCGGTAAGTACCAGTTCGCTGAGGGTTTGCGCTTTAGTGCTTTTCATTCACTTTAGAGATCGTTAACAGTCACATGTCAGACACTTGTTCTACTGCCACTGCTCAAATCCCACCTGGTAGTGGTTCAGTACATGCAACAGTGTCTGCATTTTCTTGTATCCTTTGCTTCCCTTCTCCACACGACACACATTGCCATTGAGAGTCATCTTACTTAGTCTCCATTCTGAATCCTATGTCACCGCTAGGATTCCTATCTAGCTAGAGTGTATCATGGTCAGACATATGACCTGTATAGCTGTGAACATTGTACATGTATGTCGCTCCCTTCTATGACTCCGTTCTCACACTGGACCTTTGTGGAGATAGAGTATGATACAAGAACTAGGGAGACAATGCTGGTCATCATCTTCCAATAGAGTATGGATAGTAAAAATTGGTCGGTTAACTATCATGCGCTGGTGAGAAGTTAGTGAGAAAGTGAGCTGAAGATGCCTCCAGGTACTTGTTAACCCAGGAGACGGAAAGATAGCCATGTCTTAGACCACATGCTGGTCTTACTGGAGGAGTGTGTTATATGTGTCTATGATATCTAAAGTTTTTGAGTCTTCCACAGGCTCTATACTACAGTGTAGGAGCACATTGTACATAGCCTTGCTTGCTCAATGTTATTGGTGCATTTGTGCTGCACTGCCTCCGAAAGATGTTTGAAAACATGTCAGCTCTAGGAGACAAAGTTCAGTAGCCCACCAGACATCACATGGCCTCAAAGTGTTGGGTACAATATGTTGCCATAGAGAGTGTAAGCCAAGGTAAATGGTAATGTTCGCTGCGTGGACTGTGGTGATCGATACAGTTTTCTTTGAAACACAGCTGTTGACTTGTTAACCATGGTGATAGGGGGGCCAGGTGAACCTACCCTATTCCTCACCTTTGCCACCAAGAAAGATCTGCCTGCATGTTCTGGTGCAGGTGCACCGAATGATCCGGGTCTGAGACCGTTTAACTGTCACATAGATCAAGCTCCTGAGAAGTCCCTGTAGCTGGATGGTCTTCAATTAGTAGTAGGCCGATTAGTGACAGGAGCTAGTAGAAATTCTTCCGTGGTGATTTGTACATGGCATCCTTCATCCATTCACAAATGGTCATGTACATAGCTTTCCCAGCTTCTCCTGTGAGGGAGACCCTGACTGTATCAATCTCTATGGCTAGAGAAACCTTCACCTGATAAATCACCCCCTAATTGAGTTTACCACTCCTCCCAAATACCTCCAGAATATCACTCCTTCTGAATCTCTCCCTCTCTCTCTCTCCCTCCCCTCCCTCCTTCCCTCAGTATATGAATTGTGTGTGTGTATGTATACATGCATATGTGCTTGTGTAATGTGTCCATGAGTTTGTGTGTTTGTGTCTCTATGTGAAGGTTTACTGTCTATATATCGCAGTTAGTAGAGATTTTGGCCTTTGCCTTGTTTTTTATTGTGTTGTAGATTAAGCCCTGCCTGCTGAGCTGATAGCTTATTGTGGGTACAGCGTTCTGCCTAGACTGCAGAGTTTCGTGCATTCGAATCCATTTCAACCAGCTTAGCTCTGAAAGAAAGATTTTTCCTCGGTTTCGTTGACTTGCCTTGGTACCTCGTGGATATTTTTGTACATGTATTTTAACTTGCTCAGCTACTAGTTTGTCAAACCTTTTTACTCAGATACTTCACGAAGTTCATGGACCTGATCCATTCCCTGAACCACGTTGACTGGTCTGTCCTGAGTCCTATCCATACCCACTCTCTGCAGAGACATGTGGCCCAGCTCAAGGAGGCAACCATTTGTGCCATGGCCCACATGCTCACAGCCAACATTGATAGCGGCCTTACTCATGCCATTGGTAGGTTGGGCATGATATAGTGTATGTTTGATACCATGACAGAGCTAATGTTCCTGTGACACTATACATGTAGGTCTAGGATACCATGAGGACTTGAGGACTAGGACAAGCTTCATTGAAGTGCTCACCTCAATCCTGAAGGAAGGAGCCCAGTTTAGCTCCTTGGCAGAAACAGCTCTTGCTGATAGACTTAATCAGATGTTGGATCTGGTCACAACGGAGACTGCTGATGGGGATCTCCCTCTCGTTATGGCCTTGATTGACTCTGTACCTCCAGAGAATGTTGTAAGTGCTGAGTATCATCAACCACCATAAATTTTGCACTGTACTTATATGTGCATGTAAACAAATTAATCTATTAGTAACATGTTCCATGAATGTCTAGGGTGTGTCCTAAACACTTAGATCTTTGGGTCCTTTCCTCCTCTTCATGGAGGTAATGGTATGCACTACCTAAGTATGGCTAATTTTCGTAGTTCCATGCTTGTTGAGGATGTAATTGAATGTTCAAGGGATTAGTACTTGTCGCATTTCCCATGCATGAAAAACCAACTCTCTCCATCAACCAACCAAGGTGAGGTACATTGCAGGCTTTGAGTGGAACTTCCAGCCTCGTGGAAGTAGGCAGATTGGGTCTTGGAATTAGGTACTTGATGATCTTTTGGTTTGGAAGACGCTCTTGGACCACCTTCAAAGGGGGAGCGTTTCTTTTCTTGTCATTGTCTATTGATCAGAGGGAGAGTAAAGGGTTTGAAGAGGAGCTGAATAGCAAGGTAAAGCACAGGGTGTTCAAAAACGTTATTAGCATTGGGCTGCATTGGGCCAGTGACCATAGGGTCTAGATTAAAGTTCAAGCTTAGATCAGGAATGCATGGGTTGAATGAGCAGTTGTGGACACAGAGGAAGGGGACTGAGTAAGCAGAACGCTGGGAATTGGAGCTACAACAGTCTTGTAGAGGATATTGTAACCCACAGGTTTTTCATCGTATTTCTTGCATCAAATTCTGCCGTGAGCAAGCACCAATGAAAGAGAAATACATACTTCATTTAACTCTATTCACTGATAGATTTTAGTATCAATGCCCTTTGGACTTATGTACCACTGTGTTCGACACAGTATGGCAATTACTTACTACTGACAGGATCCCGGTCGGTGCTGGTCGTGGCACGATACGACATCGGTATGTATGGCTGATGTGACTGTCACAGTACACGTGCCATGGCTGCTATCGAAATGCCACCCAGATCACGTGATTGGCATTACTGCCCTACTTCTTTGGTTTTGGGAGGAGCCAAGACTGTAGTTGGGTACTCCCCCAAAACCATTATTAGGGATGTACACATACGAGGAGGTAGGGCAGAATATAAGTGAAACGAGGGACAGAACAGGTGACACTCAAAGTTGAGTCCCGGCAGAGACGAGCAGCATAGGCGAGTATCCTGCAGGGTGAGTTGGCATGAAATGCCCACCAGTTGATCTCGTGGTTTCCTGATGTACTGCAAGAAAGCAGCACTCTGCCAGTGGCCAAAGGCCTAAATCATTGAATCCTCCGCTCCTGCCATGGCCGCACTGTGGTGGCAGCACCAATCCTGAAACTGTGGCTGGCATACCTTGGGGGAGATGGCAATGGATCCCCTGAGCTGACCAATGAACCAGGACTTAGGTGCCATGACCAATCAGAAAGAATGCTCCAGGATGATGTTGGTAAAAGTCTGATATAGTCCAGGATAAGGCAGGGTGGTGTAACCGTGCGGCCAACGATGATGTCCACCCCCTTGCTATAATGATCACATTTAGGGAGCGTCGAAAATAGATTTTGACCGTGTATTGGGATGTCTTTCTACATCTCCCCAGGATAGGCCAGTGGTCAGGCTGATGTGTCTTGGCGACACAACTAGTAATTCCCCCAAACGAAAAAAGCTGTGGCCGCCATGGCCCATACAAGGGTGCTTCTAGTCCTGGGACCTGAGACAGTGTGTTGTTGATCCGGGCGGGACAGTTATTGGAAATCTTGTCCTTGGTGTAATGCCCCTAGCCTAATGTGTCCATCTGATGCCTGCGAGGACCCTCTACAGAACAGGAAGTGACGACTGGTCTCGAGGGTCTAGGAGGCCAAGGGACAATTGCAGGTTTCGCTCCCGCTGACAGGTATGACTTGGCTGTCTGTGGAGCCAGGCCCTCGTCCGCGAGAAATGCAGCAAAGCACAGCAGTGTGTTCAGAAACGGGAATGAGGAGATAAAATTTTGTACAAGAACTGTACAAAAATTTTACTTCTGAACTGTAATGATGCCTGAGGACCTTGGAAAGGAAAAAGACAATGCGATCACGGGACAGGTCATCCGCCAGATGGTTGGCATGTGTATCTATAGTGGGGAACGAGGTGAAAATTGTAGTAGGCCTCAATAAAAACCAGGTTATGCAACAAATGGTCCTCCTCGAGGCACAAGGAGTAGAGGGCCTCATTGTAGAGGCGAGCATTAGGCACCGACCAGTTGGGGTTCTTCTGTGCCAAAGCCTCCCTCCGGTAGCACCTGTCATCGGACACCCACCTCCAATCGTGAAAGTTTATCTCTATCTGAACAATCAATGCCTAGTAGGCGAACAATTCTGGGGCCTTCTCCGGAAATCTCGATGCAATGAGGGCGGCCATTACTGAGAACTTCTAAATCATGACTGAGATGTTTTGGATGGAGTTGAGAGGGGGGTTGTCCTGGGATGTGGGGAGGCAGGTCGTCCAGGGAGATGGTCCGACATCTCCACGAACTCCAGGTCTAAAAATTTTCTTCCCAACCTTCGTGAGGAGGACAGAGGCTGGATTGTATGAGGATGGAACCTTCCTTTCCTCAACCGTGCCTCACCGGCTGCTGCTGCGAGGAGGTTAACGCCTGTGTCCCCAGAGGGCGAAAATGTCGGATGAGAAAAAGCACTGCGATGAAGACTGTTTATGTTGTGACAAGCCCTTGCAGGGCATACAAGAAGAGAATCCGTGTAGAAGAAAAAGAGAGCAGCTATTAATCACAGAAGCCCCTGCGGGGTTCCAGCGGGCCGGGTAGGGCCGTTACGTTGGCCAGTGAGGATCTTGGTAACGACAAGAAAACCCCACGACGTAAGGCTTCGACAGAACCTTAGGAGGGACAGTGTTGCGACCTAAGCCCATGTGGAGCGGGGAATGGGACAGTCCAGTCAGAGCTGGCAGGCAGTCGGAGCACGCACCACAGGACCGCGTCAGGCATTCCCAGCATACTGGGCCACTCTACCATGCACACTAACTTCTAACCCGTAGATAACACATACCTGAAGAGCCAGAGCCGGACGCAGGCTAGCAGCCCTGGTTAATCCGTTGCCGTTGGCGGGTCGCTCCGCTGGACTTCCACAGGCTCGCCGTCAGCCGTGACGGCAGGCGGCGGCAGTGCCACACCACAGGCCCAGAGGAGTGAATGAAGACGCCATCCACATCTGCGAAAAAACTTGACAACAACAGCTGCCTGCACCGCTGAACTGAATGCTCTCTGAGTGAAACTGCACTGCAGAGCTGGTTTCCCTGCAACCATCGCGCGCAGGTTTTCGCGCCTATTGCTATGGAATGTTGCCTCTGGCGTCTGTCCACACTTCATCTTAATCTCGCATCTTGCGCTATGAATCGCCCAAAAATGCTAACGTATTGGGTATGAAAATTAAGCCCATGTTCTCTAAAACTGCTTACCTGAAAAGTTATAGCACATTTAAGACATGGATCGGAAGTATAGCATTACTGTGTACAAATCCATAGCTCCCTGCCGCTTTCTTGCTTACTCAAGGTTGGGGCAATATTGTATAGGAGACTCTTGTTGTGGAGTATGACAGTCGGAGGGAGACTTAATGCCTGTGGTCACCTCTCACTGAGCTACATATGTAACATGTATATACTGTATGTACATTTGTAGAGAATGTGGTTACTTCCCTTCTTGAGCTGACTATAGATCTTCTTTCTATACTTATGAATAGGCTTTGGGTAAACATAACCCTCAGTGATGAACTGAACTTGGCAGGACCCTTCTTTCTCATGGGGCACTCATGTAGTGTGTCAGTACTTTGAAAGGAGTTTGCACCACTTCTGCTTGCCTTGTTGATGGAGGAGGGCTTGTCAAAGCCGCACAGGTATTGACATTGTGCATGCGTGTGTTTGAGTCAGGTTACTACGACATGAAGCATTTGGCAAGGGATCAAGATCTAGCCTGCTAATCTTATTGCTGTCATGTGGGAGATGGATCATTAACTTGACTACTGGGGTGGGAGAAGCATTATAATTATGACGGACTGTGTAGAACACGCACTCCTCTCTTTTGACCATACTAAATGGCGAATTAAAAAAGCGTGGAATATAGGGATGCCTTTAAAAGCAAGGAGACAAGACAGGGATGACCTAGTGTATGTGAAGTGTTAGTACAATGAGACGATGGTTACATCTTCAAACTGACATTGCTTGCTCGTGTAAAGTTTCCTCCACACAAGCACTATATTGTCGCGAAGCACAAGTAAGCTCCTCATAGAAGGACTCGTTTCCTAAGCACGTAATTCACAGGTGTTACCCTCTCTGACAACTACTCGGTTTTGGTTGTGATTGCATTGGGCCTCCAGAGAATCCTTTACTGTTGTCCTCCACAAATTCATGCTGTGAGTCAAAGTGGCGACAATATAGGGCTTGTATGGAGGAACTTTTACACGAGCAAGCAATGTCAGTTTGAAGATGTAACCATCATCCCATTGTACTAACGCATCACCATGTGGCAATGGGCCGGCCCATTATGCACATGCATATACGTACTGCACATCAACGTGTGGACGCATTCATTTTGCACTGAGGATTTGCACTTTAATGTTTTTGGAACTGTATTCTTACTTTGATTAATTTTTCACTTTAAGGATGAACTAGCTGAGGTTCTCGTGACTCTATTTGACTCCAAACACAAGCTTGCTCCATTTCTCATTTCCATTCTTAACACAGAGGTACGTGATAGAATTTGTATTGTGTATGTACATGCATGGCAAGGCTTGCAATTGAATTACTCTCTGTAGATGGATGATGCCGAAAGTGGACGTGTGGACACTTTGTTCCGTGGCAACACCATAGCCTGCAAGGTCCTCTCCAGCTCCTTCAAGACCTTTGGTCTCTACTACCTCCAGTCCGTGGTGAGACCGCTCATCCTCCAACTACTAAAGATGGGTGACAAAGACTTCGAGGTGGACCCGGCCAGAATGAGTGACACGTCCAGGCTGACAGAGAACCAGGCTAACCTCCTGGACCTGGTGCAGACATTCTGCAGCACCATCATCAGTTCTCTCCCCAGTGTCCCCCTCCAGCTGAGAACTGTCTGCCACACCCTCTACTCTGTAAGTGAGTGTTAGTATGAACATTTTTCTGAGAAACTAAGTTGTCTTTGCAAACAGGAAATTGTTACATAGCTTGGCCTTGTGGTATTCAGAATGTATTCATGGTTCAATAAATTGTTTCTGAGAAGCTGCTGTTGTTTGTAATGACAGAAGAGGTCATGGTATTTCAGAGAAAATGTACATTTTAGCACACACTTAACAGTTTGACGTCATTTATTGACCCCAAGGTTGTGGCTGAGCATTATCCTGACGGGAGTCTGGACACAGTCAGTAGTGCGCTGTTCCTGAGGTTCATCAACCCAGCCATAGTGTCTCCTCAGAGCTACAACCTGGTCCAGGGGGACATCCCCAATGGCGCCAGGAGAGGCCTCACCTTCATTTCAAAAGTATGCATACATTGCCATCACGTGTACAGTTTAAAACTGACATGTGCATCGTAGTTGATGCAGTATTAATAACCTACTTGGTATTGTGTAGGTGCTGCAGAATCTTGCTAATCACATTGAGTTCAAGAAGGAGGCTCACATGCAAGTTTTCAACCAGTTTCTGCGGGATAACTTTGAACGCACCAGAAACCATGCGCTCCACCTGTCAGCCATGGGACCGTTCAAGGACGGAGAAGCTGTGGAGTACATCAGTTTCTTGAAGGAGAGTCTGAAACATAGACTCCACTCCCTGCTCTGGAGTCACCAAGACCAGATGGCTGCCTACGCTGCCTCCACGAGGACCAGTGTGTCCGCCAGACAGCCATTCCACCAGCTGAACACACTACTGGCTCAACTCGGAGCCCCCAACTACCGCAGGAAGAGAACCAGCTACACTATCAAGAGAAGGTGAGTCAGAGTAACCTGGAACCCACAATTGGACATGTTAACCAATGTGTAGGAGTACGATGGTGAGCAGTCAGCTGGAGGCGTTTCTAGAAACTATGGCAGGAGAATGTGATGAAAAAGCCCTGCGTGCAATCAAAGCCAGTGATATTTTCTATTCGGTAAGTAATGGACGTCTGTGCACATTATTTAGCACAGTGTTTCACAAGCTACTACTTTAATGTTGCAGGGTGGAGTGTCAAAACTTGGAAATCCCGTGTTTTACTTCATCGCAAGGAAATTCAGGTGCCAGGAGATGCTTTTTTTATGTGTGCATCAACATCTTGTATAAAACAATGCAGGGGTGACCAGATAAGCTTTTCTCATCAAATGCTGTATCACATAATGACATTGCTGAAGAGCTGTACAGATAAATCATTTGAAATAGTCATCGACCTGACACAGGCTACACAGATCAACGAACCAGACGTGAGTTCTCTTGCACTGCTGTATGTACGTACGTATGATACATGTTTTCCATTTGTGAACATACATACGTTGCCTGAACTCCCAATTGCAGTTGGAATTGCTGGTAAAGTTTGCTGCCTATGTTCCTGAGCTTGTCATGTCTCAGATTGAGGCTGTCTACATCTACAACACCAACCTGGCCTTCAGGAACTATGCCCACAAACTCTCCTCTGCAATACGCATCTTCTCACATATCAAGGTATGCAGCAGAGATACATGTATGTTTAAGTCCCCTACTTCATCTTTTCAAACCTCACAGCATGGCATATAAATTACTGACCTCTTTGATTTATTCAGGGTGCTAAACGTGTTATGCTTGTGGATACATTGAGCCAGTTTTCCTCTCACATTGACATCAGTGAGCTGAAGCTTTCTTCGGGGACCATGGTGTTTGAGGAAGAAGAGGGGAAGGTTTGTATGTACATTGTAAAACACAATGTGTGTTTTTGCTACGAGACTTGCGTAGTGAACAAGTGTTGACAATATGTTTGTCAGCTGTTACTTATGGTCGGTGTATTAACAAATTTTACTCGCAGGTTGAGTTCAATCAAGCACATTTCTTGGTGACTAAGGCAAAGACGTTGATGGTGTTGCAAGTCCCATCACGACTTCAAGTGTGTCCTCACGGCCTAGTGGTGCACATGACTGAGAAGATGAAGGTGTTTGAGTCGTTGGTGTTGATCAAGGAGATTTACCACATATCTGACATCAGAGAGGTTGGGCATTGTTGCATGCATTGGGCAAGGGGCCGATATGGGGCAAAAAGTGTGGTCGTGTGATTAAGTTGCTATATACCTTTATGACAAATGCAAAAACTACTTCCCAAGTAACCACTGTCATGGCAAACGAATCACTGGACAGACCAAGACACAGTAGGTACATACCCTGACACCAATTAAAGTTAGCTCTAGTAAACATGTCTGCTATGGGTGCAGAGTAGAGGATCTCGTGCAATTCTTAAGATTATCTCTTGACTTGACGAGGGGTCCTGTCTTAGCGGCTTACTGATAGAGCTAGTTTACTGTATAATATTCCTTTAATGTGCTCCAAACCACCCACAGACATCAAAAGCCTGTTTTTTGTTTATGAATCTGCACTGTGTGTGGTCCCACATTGCAGGAGTTCCTCTGTCATCAGTTTCACTTGTGAATTGACTACTAGCTTCTTAGCATTGTTCTGCAATGTGGCCCAATGGAGCAAGTTGGCCTGCATCTTACCACTAAAATAACAAATGTACTGGTGAACCTAAAGCCTCTTTATAATTCTAGGTTTATAGTGAGGATAAAGAGAGTCTGACAGTGCGTCTTGTGGAGGGCAGCCACCCTCTCAAGTTCACAGTCAACAAAGTAGAGGAGGTGGTGAAGGCAATTGGCACTGTGATCAGCAGATGGCAAAATCAACAGCCAGTAAGAAAGTTTTTTTTTCTTTTTACTACATATAAAGAGCAAGGGAGAATAATTATGGCGGTTACAAATGCAAATTCTGTAAAGAAATTAAGGGATTGCTGGTCCCGCAAAATGAATGCACCCACCCAAAACATTTTCATGAAAAAATGGCTCATTAACCATGAATTTGTCCTATATTATTTGCTGAGTGATTTTGTACTTCATTCTGCCGAATTTCAGTAAAGTTGAAAGTTCGAAGAAAGCTGAACTTATGGTGCTTGCATGTGTTTGGAGACTTACGGTCTTACTTGACGCCGCCGCTCCTATTAATATTAGTAAGAAGGGGTCCACTTTAATTCCCACAATGATTGTCAACATTTTGACCAAGAGTAAGGTATGCACACTGATATGGCACTATATATTAAGAGAGTAAGGCTTGTTCCGTAAGGCTTGCCCAGCATCTAGTGCAATACACACCTGTTTAATACCCTTGTTTTCAATTATCCCTTTGGAGGCCATGTGTATCTCCGTACATAAGCAGAAAATCATGCATAAAGTATAAGCGTCTATAGTTTTATATCCCCTATATAAGTTCATATAGACTTAGGGAAGCTCTGGGCACATTTATGGGTTGGTTCTTCATTAAGACTAAGTTTTTAGTAACGACATCTGCTGGTCAGCATTTTCCATTGTTCTTCGCTCGTAACCGTTCATAATGTTGCCATATCTATGCATTGGATAACCATTATTTCGTTACTCAAGCTTAAATGAAAAGCACTGAAGTGCAAACCGTCGGCGCACTGTGACGTGCACGCGTAAGTAAACGCATGCGCCGTACCACTAATTGCTGGGCTGGGTTTAGTTTTAGTCGTGGTCTCTTCCCAGCTCCCGCAGAGTCTGACGCGGGCTAACTACACTGCTAGATAGCATGCGAGAGGCGATTCAGGCCCTGCGTTGCATCTTCTGGTGCCTCCGAGGTACGCAGAGCACGCGGGTCGACCATGCCGTAGTAAGCCGTTGTTCATTTGCATATTGGCTTTTTCGCGCTCTAGCTTTGCAACGGAGCGTTTTCAGAGAAAACCGTTCGAAATATCTGACCTTCATTGCCCGTTCAGTAGGTGGTATCCTTTTTGAGACGAACGAACACTCGAGAAGTGAGATTGAGAGTAACAGACAGACAGACACACAGACAGACAAACAAACCCAACTACAGTAACCCTCGCTGCGCATGCGCGCCGAGGGTTAATGAAGTAACATGGCATTTATGTGTCCGCTGCTGGTTGAGTGTTGAAATGCCCCCTTGCACTCATTTTATGAAGGTTGCAGCTCTCACCGGCCCCAGGTACCTTTTGTTATGTTACGTGGACAAGTATTAATGCCCTCAATTGTGGCCCCTATAACGGTCATGCACTCTGCTTTGTACACAATTGAGTTAATGGTCATCATAGCTTCCACGAACAAAGCTAAATTCAAAAGGTTAAACCATACATACATAATTATGTGTACTGTCCATGTTTTGTTAGCTACTTGTACAAGGTGGATTAACTGTTACTGGACCTGAGTCTCTCATAACCTCTTCGGTGCATGATTTCCATGCACGGAAACTTCCAATTACGCTGTTGTAGTTTCTTGTAGATAAATCTGCATGACAATAGACCTCCAACTGTTGGCAGATAGAAAATGATGATAGCGAGTAGGAGAGCATTTATCACTGAAAGTCCAACTTGTAGTTTAACGGGTTTCAGAAATGTCAGAGGTGCAAGAGTAGTGTAGAGGAGTGCTGTAGTTGTGAGTAGTACTGCATCTACAATAGAGTGTCTATAGTTCCTGTACGGCTGAATCAAGGCCACACTGAGTGCCACAGTTGCAATTATGGCAGTCGTGTAAGCAAAGCTGACGGTCTCATATGTTAATGCAATGGACATGTACACGAAGATTCTGAGAAGAAGGTAAACTGCTGAAAAATATCGACAATCACGGCCTTCAATTCTGAAGTGTCCCTGGAAGGAGTCCATGAAGATGTGTAGGGAGTGGCAGCTGAGGCCTGTGCGGTTGAGACAGACCTGGAAACAGGAGCAGGGGTAGAGGAACAGGAGGGCCATCGGGAGGAGTGTGAAGGTGAGGAGAAAGAAGAGGGCCAGACAGGCATAGGGCAGGTGGTGGCTGCTAAAGTAGGTCACATCTCCCTGGTTGTATACATAGAACTGCTGCAACTGGTCACCATTTTGGTCATAGAGCACTACTGGTAACAACAGTTCCACAGACACACTGAGAATTTTGACGTAGGAGAGGAGGAGGAAAGTTGCAAAGGCATCTACTAATGAGGTTCTGATGTTCCACTGTCTGCGAAACCTGATGAAGAGGAACACAAAAGGTTTGCAGATGAAGACCACAAGACGAACATTGTGATCATAGAGCAGGACCAGGAGGTAAGAGAGGCCAATCAGTAGGAGAGGGTAGACAGCAATAAGGTAGTCTAGAGCCAAGACTTGGAGTGTGTTGGTGTGAGGATGGAAACAGAATGGAGAGTAGACCAACCGAAAGAAATCAAGATTCCAAACAGCTAGCCCCGTTATGACGACATGTGTAAATAGTGTCTGCTTTTGAATTGCTCTCATATTATTTGGACACAGTATAATTTGTGTACAGAGTATGTATGCCTGGAGCATAGGAGAAGTTGCACTGATTCTAAAGATGACGACAAAAGCGAAGAAGGCAGTGAGTGGGAGAAGAGAGACCGCAGTGTACTTGCCCCAGTTGCTAGTGGTACAGTTGACACAGGAGAGAGAGTAGGAATAGACTGGTGGAGCAGAGCCTGGCTTACACTGACCACACATCTGACCTTTTCGTCTGTATCTGGCACACATGAACTCATCCACGTTTCCCTTCTGTACTGGGAAGTAGTATACATATCCGTTTTCTAACCTCCAACATGTGTATGGACAAGCACCAATCACAGTGTTGTTCCTTATACTCTTTGTCATGCAGTAGCAGCTCAGGACTTTTAAACTGTATGGTTGTGTCCTGCACATAACCGTGTCGTCAATATTAGCACCGCAAGCACACTCACCGGCACTGTTTCTCTGTTGCCAAGTGGGACATTGACTTTCATTCAGTTGCGTTTCCGTCTGAATTGAACTTTGATACACGCCATGTACCAGCTGGACTACAGCGAAGAGTATACACACTGCTAACGTAGCAAAAGCCATCTTTAAGACAGCGCCTTCTACAGGCTTTTTGTGAGCAACATTCTGTCACTTTTCGTATTTATGCACATGTGCTCTTGTTTTCCCCCACAATTCATAATATAAAATACACACGTGCACATAAATATTATGTTTCAGTCTGGTCATGTGCAGGTGTACCAAGTGCACATCTTTCACAAGTCATTGTGAAAATTCTTCAGTCATGCGTAGGTTTCCATGCGAATTGTCACTCTGGCTATATTATGGAAGAAGTCAGAGAGACCTTATAATACACTACTTAATTCAGTAACCTCACATCAGAGGTCAGATAGTGATGATGCACTGCTTTCTGCCAATGAAGTGGAGATAAACATTTTTCACTAGAATTGAGAGTCAAACAAGTTGTGAAATTGGACGACTCCTAGCCCATCAGGAGTCCTACGTAATCATCATTGTGAATGGCTCTGAACAAACTTATGATTATAGATCCCAACTGTTCTATTGTGTGTCTCCAATACTCTAACATTTTTTCTGCTGACTTTCAGAGCCGCTATATGTCTGAGCGAAAGCTTGAACCTAAAGATGTTCCTGGCACCTTTCTTAACCTTGTAAGCCAATAATTAAGCTAGTATACAACTCATTTTGATGTGTAATGTTATCCTTCTCTCTGGCAGGCACTGCTAAACCTTGGCAGTACTGATGCTGACTTGAGGGTAGCTGCCTATAAGCTACTGTCGGGAGTCAAGCAGGCCTTCCACCTCAGAATCAGCTACCAGCTTGAGTCTTCACATGGTACGTATTCTACACTATACACATTTGCTTGGCGTCAGAAAGCCCTTGTTCTGAGGAAACCTTCCTATCACTGTGGAGAGGCTTTTTACTCTTGAACCTGAGCCTTGTGACGCATCCACTACTACTACTCGTAGCAATATGATATGCTAACTTTTATTTCATGGGATAGCTGCGTACATTTTTTTATCATATGAGCTAATTTTTTGGCCTTTTTGTAAGCAATGGCTAAACTGTTATGCGTAGTGTCAGAAATCTCTGGATGCCGCTATGCCATAGTAAAACAAGCAAGAGCTGGGGATCACAATTCATTCCCAAACAACATGTGTCTGGATTTCGGTCATCCCTGTAGCCTTTTATTACTCTGTGTTCACAGTACATATTTTGACAAAATACCATTAAAATCACCAAAACTTGATTTCCACTGTTATGAATTTGTAACAACCTCCTTTCAGATCTGTGTGTGCCCATGAACACTGCACCGTTTGTGATGACAGTGAGCAGGGAGCTGGCCCAGAAGGAGCCTCACCTGACTCTGGAGTTCCTGTCAGAGGTTGTGGCCGGCTTCCAGCAGTACACTCCCGCCTTGAAACAGTTCTGCCTGGCCTACATGTCTCCCTGGCTCCCTAACCTCTCCCTCTCCCTCTTTGAGGCCACAGCCACTGACCACGAGAAGGTGAACTGCGTACTGTCTTTTGTGCAAGATGAAGCGGAATCTTTTGATAGTAAAATTAATGCAATTAATTTTGGGGAGCGAATGCCAGAATCACAACATACAGTATGCCATTGCCAAATGTTAAAGTCACGTCAGTATATAGGATATTTTGGTAAGGGTGGAGCACCGGATAAAATAAGTACAGAATGTCGTGCATTTCAGATGACTAGGTACGTATGTTCCCTCTCAAACGACCCATATTTTCAGAGGTAACTTATGGCTGTGCTTGACAAACACTGCTTTTTAGTTGTTAAACCTCGGGGCGCATGCGCAGCAAAGGTTACGGTAGTTGTCTTGTGAGTGTGTCTGTCATTCATTCAGTCTGTGTGTCTGTCTGTTACCACGTTTTCTGCGACTACACGCAACGAGACAACAAAATTGCGATACCAACTGGTTCATTGCTACACTGGCTTCATTTTGAAAAAGGTGATTTTCGTATAACTGCTGCATTCAAAATTTATGGCGTGAAAAGCAAGTGAACAAGCCAATATGCAAATTAGCACAGGCTTACCTTGACCAGGTGCGCTTGCTCTGTGCATCTTGAAGGCACAAGAAGACACGGCGAATGGCGTGTACTGACTCCCGCGTGCTATCTACTACTGTAGCTAGTCCTTGTCAGACTCTCCGCGAGCTACTAGCGGGAGACCACGAGTAAACGCATACTAAATGCCAAGCCCATCAATTAGTGGTACCGCACATGCGCAGTTCACTGAGGGTTTGCACTTTAGTGCTTTTCGTTTAATAAGCTATCTGGGCCAGCATTTACATGCTTACATGCTTTAGCACAAGTAACCAGGTTTGCTCCTAGTAAAATGAAAATGTTACGCTTATATGTGCTTTATATTTCTGTTATAATTGCAGCTGATGCGCCTGGTAGATATGCTGGTGGCTCTCTCGATCTCAGAAGATGCCATCTACCCTCTGATACAGTCCTTTGTCTGGGACAAGATAGGAGGCGAGCCCAGACTGCTCAAGAGGGTCCTCGACAGCTTCATTAGAGTGAGTGTACCATGTATTTACATACCGTAATGGAACAAAATGTTCCACTTATACAGTAGATACTACATTATACCTACACACACACACACACACACACACACACACACACACACACACGCGCGCACATGTGTTGCCCACCTTCTGTCTACAGATGAGTATCTCAGACGGACTGGGCAGCAGGAAACTGGAAGTATTAGCAGACACAGCTGTGACTTTGGAACAGAGCACAGATGGAGCGGTTACCACAGAAGTCATAAAGAAGATCCTTAAGGTAACTATCAAGTATTCTTACAGACTAGCAATAGTTTAATTTGTATTGTCGTAGACTATAGCACACACAAGTGATAAAGTGACTCAGAGTCTGGAGCAACACTTTCTGTGGTCAGAGCTGACTGTCCTGTCTCGTTTCCTCCTGGCTCTCTCTTGCAACAACCCTCGAAATGGTAGGTATGTTTGCACTGGTAAGGTTGTAGAGGAGGAAAGTAATGACATCCGGTATGCAAAGTTCAACAAAGCATATGTTTGCCTGGCTATAGTTGGAAAGAGGAGCGGTTGAGGGTGGGGAGCAGAATCACATAGTACTGAATTGTAATGTAACAAAGTGACAAGCTGGTTGCTAGGAAGAAAGATCATGCACAAACAGGCAAAATACATGAAGGGATGCATCATGCCTTCAGTTCTCGGAATGCAGTATTCTGTTTATGTACACTTATTCCATCTGTCAACTTGTTTACTGGCGGTGTAACCCCAAATTTTGAACTATTCCTGGGTGTAATGAAGCATTCACATGGGAGGACCTAGTTCGATAGTTGACATAGCGAATAACTTCCTATTCACGGGCAGAATGACTTCATATTGTGGTATCACAAATGACTTCGTATTGCGGTATCACACATTCTCTGGTACCAACTAACTAAACCTTACACTGCTGTATACAGATTGATTTCGGGCAACGCACGCCATGGTACCAATTAATTATTACCACATGGACCCCATTCAGTTAGGAGCCCATAAAATATGTATGTATATACAACATTTAGCATCCCGGGTTATGCTGTGCGTGATATTTTCCAGCTGTGAAGAACCTGACGGATGTGTTCTACCTGTGTATCATCATGATGGGAAATGGACCCTCTTTTGTGAAGGCAACAATCCATGGAATAGTCCTGAACACTGTGCAAAGCCTGGCCTCTGTCCCTGAAATCATGGCTAATGGTACATGTATATTATGTATGTCCACACATGTATTATACACACTCGTTCAATCCATTGTTTAGCTCGCTACTACTCACTGTGGTACAAAGTATGTGGTGTGTGTTTAGAGTAGGGTAGACATTGTGTCTAGTTTTTTTCATAGTTGACTTGTCTTGAACAATGTGATGTGTGTGCTTGTACGATATGCATTTCAATGGCTTTGCCTGATGTATATTTTTCGTAGAAGAGGCTACAAAGTCAGTGTCTCTGAAACTGGCTGAGATTTCAGAGCCAAAGTTCTACCACCAATTTGGTAAGGCACATTTTGTCAAGCAATAATTATACGTACAGCATGTATATATGTAAGGTGGTATTAAAAAGTCCATTAGATTTGCTTCATCCCGCCTGGTAACCTTGGCACCCCTGCAAGGCAACACAATTCCCCCCTGTACACCTCTTGCGGGTTTTTCCTGTTGTGGCTCAATTTTCATGCCCCGAGGTTGTCCCTCATTTAGACGACTCCTAATTGAGTAGTTATGTGATACCGCACATGTACTGTTCATCTTATCCCAGAAGGTTTTGCACATCTATTGTGGGTCTGTAATACATGAAACTAAACAGCTCACACTTTCACATGTAGAAAGAAGAAAATGAGGGGGGAGAGGAATTCGAAAAGGCTTAAAACCTAACCTTAACACACACCAAAGCTCAGACATTCACAACATAGGACTGTAGGACTACATGTCCAGTATTCTTAGCTGGTCAATCATTACCTGAACATCTCCAGGAATCCAGAAGCGAGCTTCTTCACTGGCCTACCAGAGGTCAGTGCAGCCAGGCCGCGGACCAGCCTTAGAGCTAGGCCACCACGGCTCTCCCAGCTCTACCTGTGTCACAGCCATCACCCAGCACCTCCTGGACCTTGTCAACGCCACCGCCCACCTCATACCTGAGTGTACCTGGATGCAACGCTGGCAGAAACTAGCCAGACGGTGCGAGTTACTATAGCTAATGCATTTACTTTTCACCATAACGTATTTTTCAGAGTGTAAGTCTGCATGGCTTGAAGATTTACTTAATGGTGACTGTTCTTGCAAATATACACCCCTGTTAACATTGTTTTATAGCCATGGCATCTGGCAGTGCTGCACACCCATGGGTATGTGCGGTACTCAAACAGTAGCCCCTATGCAACAGCCATCTTTTGCATTAATGCTGTATAAGTTGCAAACAAGTTTCCAGTAATTTCGTCATGACTTACACTGTAGATTATACCCCACTCCAGTTTGTGAGTGACTCACAATCCAGAATTCCACCTACGTAAATCTCACTCTTGCATTTACATATTAATGTACGCTATGTACATGCCTAGAATTCACTGGATATTTTCATGAATCACTAATCATAACTTTCCTTTTCTCTATCACCCCCTCCCCACACACACACACACTGCAGGACATCATTCCACTATAACCCAGCTCTCCAGACCAGGTCGTTCCTGATGCTAGGGGTCATCAGTAACAAGGCCTCACTGTCACTAGTGACTCGGACACTGCGTGTCCTGGAGGAGACACTGGGCAGACGTGAGGACGAGGTGTATCTCCTGGAGAGTATCACCATCTGTCTCACCGCTTTTCTGCCTCTGCTGGAAGAGGTAGTGAGGTCACTGCACTCTTTGGGGTGTTTTGACACAATGGTGTATTTCTCGTACTCACAATCAAGTGACCATTAATTGCAAAGGCCTATCCACAATGGTCTATTTGTATGAAATTATAGTTCATAGCATACCAGCCATAGGTATATAGATAGATAGATACAGAGATAGATAGATAGATGAGGAAAAAAACACCACCAATATATTATATCCACAAATCCCAAAATATCCATAAACAACACATACACAAATACACATGACATGACATGAGAGCAGGACACTGGCGCTGTACCACTAATTGATGGGCTGGGTTTAGTTTTAGCTGTTACTCTTGCCAGCTCGCGCAGAGTCTGACGCGGGCTAACTACTACTAGATAGCATGCGAGAGGCGATACACGCCCTGCGTTGCATCTTCTGGTGCCTCCAAGGTATGCAGAGCACGCGGATCGATCGGACCGTAGTAAGCCATCCCGTCCGTTGCGTATTTGCATATTGGCTTTTTCGCGCTCTAGCTTTGCAACGGAGCAGTTTCAGAGAAAACCGTTCGAAAGTTCTGACCTTCATTGCCCGTTAAGTAGGTCGTATCCTTCGTGAGACGAACAGACACTCGAGAAGTGAGATTGAGAGTAACACACACACAAACCCAACTACTGTAACCCTCGCTGCGCATGCGCGCCGAGGGTTAATGAGTACCTTGGGTGGGACTAGAACCCATGACACTCTACTGTCTACACAGTGCTCTACCCACTGAGCTAGGCTACCAGGGCAGCTCAGTAGGCATAGTAAATTATGTACGTAGTACCTTTTTCAGACCCACTTATTATAATTTGTCATGACCTTATCATATTCGTTTTGTCGTTGTTTCGTAGTTCAGCTACTGTTCTGCCTCTCACTTTCCTCTAGGGTTCTAAACTGATATATCACTTCTTCTGGGTAGCCGTGGGGATCATGCAGGTTTGAACAACCAATTTTTTTTTTGCTGCAGTCATACAAACATTATGTGAACTTTGTCATGGTTAGACGACGAGTCATAGGAAATTACACGGATTTAGGAGCCCAAGGCCCTGCTACTACTACAGGGCCCAAGGCTTCCTAAATCACCCGGTATCCTGACTCATCTAACTATTTTGGAGTGCGGTGTGCGCAAAACATGCAAAATGCAAGAAATGTTCCAAAGTAGGTACATAGGCCCTGGAGGTAAACACTATCCAATAGTGTTCCTCGTTTTTATTGCTCCTTCTACGTAGTGTTCTTTTCATCCTACGTATGGAAGAAACTGAGGTGACAAGCTTTTACTTCTAGTTGATCAATCACATTTGGAGTATTTCAAAATTCTGTTCTCTAAATTCCTCTATGACACTTTTGTAGAACCTGGCTTTGGTGTGTGTGATATTGTGTTCATTAATTTCCAGCTTGGTGAGGCCACACTTTATGCCGCATCACTGGAACTAATGGAGGCCTGCATTAAGAAGCTAACGTTGATGAAGGTGTTTGAGAAACAGGTCAGATACTGTCGCCCCTTATTAACTAGAGTGTACGAAAGAACAAAAAACATGCACCTTATAGGAAAGTGTATTATGGACAGGACAAGTTACAGAGTAGGCATGTTCTCCCGAGTACACTCATGTATGTACATTCTAATAGACTACATACTAATGTCTCGCTTGTAAAGTAGTGATCTCTTACCAATTGTTTGTCAACAGCAGTGCTCTGATCATTACATATGTTCCTACGTACATAGATTATTGGGGCAGTATGACATACCACTGTTTTAAACTGTCACACATTTCCACTTCATCTGAAGTGTACTCTGTTCTGTTCTGTTCTGCCACAGACACTGGCAAATGCAATGCAACCATCACGAGAAGAGTCTATACCATGCCTTGCTTGTAAAGTATAGTGATCTTACCAACAATGGTCACATTGTTTGTCAGCAGGAGTACGCTGTCATATGTTCCTACATAGATTATTGGGCCAGTACAACATGTACCAACTGTCACACATTTGCATTATGGACAGGACAAGTTACAGAGTAGGCATGCTCTCCCGAGTACACTCATGTATACATTCTAGTGGACTACGTACTAACGTCTCGCTGTAAAGTAGTGATCTCTTACCAACAATGGTCGCATTGTTTGTCAGATGGTCAACAGGAGTGTGCTATTGATCGTTACAACATAGATTATTGGGGCAGTATGACATACCAATGTTTTAAACTGTCGCACATTTCCACTTCATCTGAAGTGTACTCTGCTCTGTTCTGTTCTGCCACAGACACTGACAAGTGCAATGCAACCATCACGAGAAGAGCTAGAGTGGCCTCTGTCGCAGATGGATAGAGAAGTTGGAATCTCATTTTCATCAGACTTCAACTTCTCTCTAGCTGCACTCCTTTATAAAGGTGCACACACCTTTATGATTGTATGACTCATGTGAGAGATACATATTGAGGCATACATGTGTTTTCTACGACTCACAAATCTACTACACCTGGTTTGTACAAAGGGTGGCATCGAGTTCAGGAGTATTCTAAGAAATTGTTTCTCCTGAAAAGTGTTTTGACACCAGTAATACCTAGCAGCTAGTAAGGCCATAGCATTGGGTGGAGCCAACCACCAGTAATTGGCTCGCGAAGTGAGCCTACCTAGTCATCTGAATGGGAGTTTTTGTCTATATGTTTCTATGTATGTACGTATCTCTATTATTTGTACAAGTGGAAAAATCATTTCTTCAGAATGAAGGGGATGGCTTGAAGCACCAAAAAGAAAGAAACAAGGGTCATTGCACAGAAAAGATACACAAAACTACATGACACCATCCCTATATCTTTGTCTGATACCTTGCCTATGAATCAATGGAACAACGATACATGTAGGGATGATGTCATGTAGCTTTGTGGGTAATGACCCTTGTTTCTTCCTTTTTGGTGCTTCAAGCCATCCCTACGTATATCCCCTTCATTTTGAAGAAATGATTTTTCCACTTGTTTCCACTTTTTTTTTAAGTGAACAGCTTGTACTGTGGCACTCTGCATGCCAAAGTGAAAGCACTATACACTAGCATTTGTAGTGACATTTAGTTAGGTATACCTAGGCAGGGACACTGAAGGTCTAGCATAACAATAGCTAATGGCTGCTGATCCCTGACAATGTTAGGTAACAGGCACAAAGAATAGAGGCTCATATATTGGCACACACGCTGCGCCTTATGCAGCGAACGCCGGCTCCTACGCGCAACACGCACCATACACAGACTCTCACAAACTTGCTGCCTGCGCAAACCAAAATGCAGGTTAGCTAGTTGTATGCTTCCCGAAATGCTTTTAGCTAGTTACTACTACCTGGAAGGCATTACACTAGCGACTGTCGAGTTCCGACGCATGCACAAGCGGCATTAGGACAACGCCCCCCTGCTCGGCGCATGCTCATTGTTGAGTTAGCAGCAAATGGCGTCGTTCAGTGTCTCCCATAAAAGAGGTCCACGATCTACCGTAGTGACTTGCGGCAGGAAAGAAACGATCGCTTGATGCACACCTCCGACAAATTTGGAGCCGTTTAGTGAAAAAATCAGTGCTTCAACTTGTTCCATTATGGAGATAGCGGGTTTAAAGAAGAATATTATGATGATGACAGGAAAATCATGAAATTTCATATGAGCGAATTCTCGCCTGGAGAACTGAATAGCCAGATATTGGCCTGTAGACTCTGGCTAGTGATTTATGAAAGCCTAGGGAGTGATTTTCGCCGCGTTTTGAGGCGTTTTTGTACACAGATCACGTGAGATTTGACCTGTGCCATCCCTATATAGAGCGTCTACCAACGGGCACTGCACATACCCTAATGTTGTATGTGATTCTAAATATGCATTGAACCGTCGCACTCACTCACCAAAATGTGTGGCATTCGTTCTAGTTATTTTACCCTGTACTTGCATGTGCAGGTGAGGCAGAGTAGTTGGTTAGTTGGGTCGTCAGTTTTTGCAGTCTTTTATATTTCGACCTTGTTAAGGTCTCCTTTAAGATAGATGTTGTTAAAAAACTTAGCATTTCTTTGTTCAGCAGGTGAAAATGGCTGAACTTATAATTATACGTGCATGGATGTGACGTACAATTTTACTACCCCTTGCATGTGCATGCACGATAGTACTACCATCAACATGATTCAGTCATAATTATGTATCCCATACTGCAGGAGCACTCTTTGAGCACTCCGTATAGCTGGGGGGTAATAAGTTTACTACAGGTGCTTGATATCCTGCAGGCTTCTCCCACCCACTCTCCACCGTCCGCACAAGAACACAGGAGCTACTCACTACACTCTTTTTTATACACAGTCCTGATGTCTCAGGGTAAGATCTCCACCACCCTTATGAAAGGGCATGAGTTTCTGCTACTATATAGTATGTCTTTTACTTAATAATCTCTGCAAAAATCAAACTAAGACCTCCAATGCAAAACTTATATTCAGGGGAAATATTATTGCCGAGCGCGTTAGCGTGAGGCAACTACTCCGGGTTGTATTCTCGCGATATGCGTACGTACGTACGTGTCGTCAATTAGTCACCAAAAGGAAGTGTAACTTCCGTCATTCGTAGGAAGTCTAGCTTCCGCCGTGCGCGCAGATTCGTAGGAAGTCTGGCTTCGCACGCAGTCAGTAGAGCGTGCGCATGAACGGCCTCAATCGGACTGTTTACGCATTGGCTGGCAGGCGCGAGGCAAAATATGCGTGTGCGCATTCCTAGTTTTTACACACTGCCTTTATGGTAAAGCCTGCTCCTCCATGGCATTTTTATACAACACATGTGTTTAGTACATATTAGGGTATATGGGAAAGAATTTGCACCCTCTCCACCTCCTACACGTACTTGCCACACGTGCCTGACAAAGAAGCCGGCAAAGACAACTTTGCTGGATGGTGTTTACATTAGCAATTGGAGTCTTATTAATTTTTGGAATTCCCTTTTTATTGCTGCTAATTGCTGCTAATTGGAAGAGATGGTAGATATTGCATAATAATAAGACACCGTTCACAAAAATGTATGGCGTCTATAATGTGTATATGGGCCACCTGCTAGGGAAAAGCTGCATCACCTTACTGATTGGTTGCACATGCCCAATAAGTGCAATTTAAGTGTAAATATATCTGACACTTAAATATCACTAGTGTACCTTAGTATACTTTTCCCTCCTGTGGGTGGTGTCTGTCTAGGTTGGATCATGGATAGCATGTGAATTAAGGAGGGCGGGTTAGATGAATCAGCCAGGTATGTTTACACATTGCCCACTTTCGCTCCCTCCCATCCAGTGGCCGCATAGAGGTGTACCAGGACAACCTAGCCTATATCACGGTACTCTTCCCTGAAAGTGAGATAGTGAGGAAGCACTTGCGGGAACCTCGACCGAGGCTCAAGACACTGGCCTCCAGTCTGGAGGACAGCCCTACTCACTCCTCGTACAATACTCTCCTTTCCTCTCATGCAGTACCCTCTCAAAAGCAGCAAATACTATTCCTTTTTGTCCTAGTAAGTTATCTTACATACTGGCTACTACCCCACATAATTGACACAGCCAGCAGCCACTCAGCTGGTGATGTAATACCAAAGGTGTTATTTCTCTAGGAAATAGTGCGATATATAGCCATAATAAAGTCATATGGGAAGAGATGTAATTTCAGTTCAATTGAGTTCACAGGCAAGCGATGGTGTTTCCGTAGCTAGCAGGTGTCATGACACTTATATTAATAATGGTCAACATGACTTGAAAATGTGTGTGTAACACAAAAGTGACTCTCTTCTTCTAATCCAATCCCCCTTTGTTAGGCCTGTGCTCTGATCAACACTCAGGATGAAAAGAAGACACAAATACTCTACGAGTTCCTAGCCAATGCCAGCAAAGTCTACTTCAATGTCTTTCCTCTCATGTGAGTAAATGTTTTGACTTTGAAGAAAAAATAGCTTCTTTGATGTTCACTCGCAAGGCTTTGTCCTTTTTCTGGTGGGATCGACTATACTGGAATGTGTACACATACGTTTACCCCTGAAATTAAGTCGGCCCCTGTTTACATTCTTCAAACCCAAGACACACATGGACCAGATATATAATCAGCACTATTAAATGTCACAGATGATCTTTGAGTAGTAAATGACACATTTGCTGTCAACATGCAGAAAAATGCCGTGTGTAATAAATTCAAGACTTGGGTAAATAGAGGAGAATACCATGCATATTATCAGGGTCTCAAAATATACAAGCACAAGCAACACTTTCCTCTCCTATCACATCAGACGCAGTGTGCTGATGCAGAACCTTGTGCTGACTCTTCAGCAGAGCCAGTCCCCGCATGTTCTGAGTGCAGTCCAGCAGCTTGTGAGTGTGGCAGTGGAGAGAGTTCCGTCTGACACTGACTGCAAACTCACTGTCATCAATGGTGAGTCCTCTGTTTGACAATGGTCTCGGAGTAACCAAATGACCATGCTGTTATACATTAGAAAGTTATGATCATGCTATTACATTAGAAAGCGATAGTCAACTGTGACACATCGTATAAAATCCTTTGCGACAAAGCATTTGCATTTCACCATGGGGTTCCATGAAAAGAAGCGCGAATGCTCTCATTCGTATCAGTTCCCACACACAACGAATTTTGGGATTTTAAGCTCTACTGCAATTGCCTACATCATCTTTGCCAACTGACAGAAACGTATGTAATAAAACACCATTATGGGAAGGTAATTATTTTGTTATTTGAGTATGTGGAGGTGTGTATTGTGTGAATCTGTAGCCTAGCTAATTAGTACAAATTGTGGCAGACAGAGTGTCATAATTCTGTGCATATTTGTCTTCTATTTTAGATCTTGGATTTGGTGGAGTCCGAGAATTTTTCAACCCATTCCCCAAGGTGAGAGAGTGTTGTATCACGTGGATAAGCCAACAGACATGTAATCTATATGTCCATGCCCTAATTCCAGTACACATCTAATGTTGTTAACGTAATCTGTACTTCTAAGAAAGAGGGAAGTACACAGTGTCCACTGCTCAGAAGTTGCGCTAATTGCATCTCAGATGAACCACACTTACATGATATCTAAGCAGAGCTGGGGGGGAGCAGTTCACACCAGATAGTTTAGTGTTGCCAAGGTGTGTATATAGAACAAGGCCACATCAAGCAGAGAGACTGGCTTGTATTCAAACTGTGCATGGGAAAAGTGCTGTGATTCTTTCCTCCGTGTTGAACCATACATTGTTGTGGTTCCATATTACATAATAATGGAGCAGGAAGGGGCAAAACATTAAATATTTCAGATGTTTGTGTGGTGGAGATCAAAGGAAGTGTGGGCTTCAGCACAGACTGAAATAGATCTTTGACGGGTGGCGTGGCTGTTATATAGCATGTTTGCAAATACTTAGATATAATTCTATGTGGTAGCGTAAACACAACCAGATTTTTACGGTGCTAGCATAAACCTAAGCACATGTCTCTTTGTGCAAAACAGAACGGTCTGCCTACTCACAGCAAAAGCACTAGCCATGAAATGTATTTTAATACCTCCTACAGCATGGTTTGGTGTACCCGACCAGCCAGGGCACTTTGCTGCAAAAGTACCTGGAGACGTTGGTAGCCCACCTCTCTCCTAGCGAGGAGTGTGTCAGCAAATCACACTCCCTCTCCTCGATGAAGGACTTTGCCACAAATGGCAGTACAAACTACCCACTCTCAGGCTCATCTGCCCTGCGCCGTTCTTCTCAAGCAATTCCTCCGTCCCACAATCACCAACGTACGGGAAGCGGACCTAGTCCAAATAAGACTCCCCAAGAGACCGATACCTTGGACCCTGATGACACTGATTTCTGACAATACTGGTTCAAATCACTAATAACCCTTCCTTTGTCTCAGTGTGTGGCAGTGCCTATTTTTATTTCGTGTGTTCATAATCACCTCCAAGTACATTATTATGTCTCCTTTTGGTTTTTATAATCTCTTTTCGCTCTGCTTAATCTCACATCTTGCGCTATGACTTCCGCAACAAGGACTAGTTTATTGCGTATGATAAAGAAATCAAGATTAAAAAAACTGTTTTCTCTCGCTTACCTGAAATGTTAGAGCGTGTTTTGTTTACTGCAGCCTGGTCCGCTATGACTGACATGCATAAATTTTCATCATAGCTGAGATTCTGTGCATGAGCTTGCACAGATACTCACACGAGGGCATGATCGCAATGTTGCGCATTAGTAGGCCCAGCGGTCTAAGCCATCCTCAATAGGCACAATATACTGACGCTGCTAGTTCCATTCTTGCTGGCAAGTTCTTTTACAACAGCTATACAATTCCAGGTGTGAAATGAGTGCTATCTGCTACATGCTAAAATTTGTAGTAGCGCTGGTTCTTCACGAGGGTTTGCACTTCAATGCTTTTCATTGTTATTGTCAGACTCTTGACATTGATAATACAAGAAACAGGATAGACTGGTACATATGATAGAGAAAGAGGTTTTGAATCAGGTGGTCTACAAATTCTGAATAACTGATAGCTGGTTCTTTGCTTATGTAAATTCTGAAGAACTGCTGGCTAGTTCTTTGCTTGCATGTGTACAGGGCCTATGTTCACTTTACTATATAGTAGAGATCACAGGCACCACCATGTCAATGCACTGCTGAAGGGTCTCCTGGGCTTTGTGACATGCTGGATCTGCATACACATATTATGGATACATGCCATGATTTAACTGAAAATTCCTTGAAGCCAAATTTACAGGTATAGGGAGGAAAGCCATTATGAGAGGCCGCTCCCAATAATACAGAGTACGGAAATTCTTAGCTAAACACCTACGCATAGTTCAATACCCCAAAAGCGTAAAAGCCATGATGTGCTTAGCCACAGAGTGCAAACACAGGATTTGTGACTCACACATGTCCATGGCAGGCATACTCTGAAGTCCCTGTAATGTGGTTTCCAACTGTTGCAGGCTATTCAGAATCTGTAGGTATACAGAGGAGGATGAAGGAGAGGAGATGTCAACTGTATGTAGTGCAGCTGCATCGAAATTTTGGCAGTACATACAGTTTCACAGTACGACAGATGGACGCACAACAACTGTTTCTCTGTCCATTAATCAACAAGGACAGCAGTAAACAGGTGTATCCATTGCATGATCATCCAATCAAGCCACCCACCAAATGACCACAGATAACCTAGCCAATGTTAAACTGCGTAGGCAAGCATAATCCCACAGGGATTTGACATTCTCAAAGCAGACAACTGGCGGCGGAACTGCATTTCATTTGAGTATGAGACATTAGTCACATAACAAGTAACACGTTTGTGATATATCAGATACACGAGAGCGATTCAATTTCACTGTAATGCCCTGGTTCTCTCAGGGGAAATGGGATAAGCATCAATACACGTACCACACTGTCAATATGTTGTATGTGGAGGACATTTGTGACGTTTGTTTTTGGCAATGCATAATATAGCTATGGGCTTTGAGCAAACAATTGACTAGACTCATCCCCCATTTAAAAGTCCTCCACCCATGTAACTCTCATGCACAGTTTGCTATCATAGCCATCATTACACAGACTCAAAGCATTCCTCTGACAAATTGCCCTCCATGTTCACATATAATGTAATAATAAGTGGTCTTTTAGGACCGTATAAACCATAGACACAAGCTCTTGTTTGCAGGTACACCACGTTGTACTCCCTAGCCAACCAGATAACTCCTTTCAGAACACTATCCCTAATGCAACGCATTTATTGGAGAGCGAGGATGAACAGTTCAATTTTGCATAGAATGACAATTGTTTTTTTTGTTTCACCGTTTTTGTTCTTAGTTGTTGTCTTTGCATGTGTTGAAATATTATATTTTTATCTGTGTATAATTATAGTCTGCTTGTCTTTTTTTGTTTCACCTTTTTCTTGTTCCCTCAGTGTTAAAAAAGTATTCGCATCTATTTAGAATGACGTTCAATTTTATGTAGAACATTACGGTAGTACGTGCATTGCCCGTCACACAGAAAAACACCAAAAAAACATTCAGACGACGTAGGCTCACTTTGTTCGCCAATACGTGCATAGTTGTTTACGAACTGACTGAGGTTGTGAAGCCTCTGGTTAAATCCACACGTCTATACCTCACAAATTAATTAATGAAAAGGCACTAAAGTGCAAAAACCCTCGGCGTACTGTGCATGCGCGGTACCGCTAATTGATTGGTGGGGCTGTTGTACACGTGGTCTCCCACTAGTACAAGCTCGCGGCGAGTCTGACACAGACTAGCTACAGTAGTACACACCCTTCGTTGTGACTTCTTGTGCCTTAAAGATACACAGAGCCGCAGGAGGTAAGCCTGTTCTAATTAGCATATTGGCTTTTTCGCTCGTGTTTCACGCCGTAGCTCCTGAAAGCAGCAGTTTCAGAGAAACCCTCACATATTTTTCGACCTTTATCCGACGCTGAATATGTGGTATTGTTTGTGAAGCGATTGATGGCTCGTGAAGTGAGATAGCTCGTGGACAGACAGACAGACAGACACACACGACAACTACCGTAACCGTCGCTGTGACGGTTAATTAGGCTGTTATGCATTTCATCACGACGGTAGCCTCGAGAACAGAGAACTCGCTCGAGAAGCTGCGCATGGGTAGTAGGCTACGCAGTCGCATTTCTCGCTTCCTACAGTGATAACCTGAAAAAAACTATGGAGTGAAATAGGGTTGCTATGGTTGACTGGGTGTAGCAAGTCAAAGAGTTTTAGAGTACAATTTAAGCCCCAAACTTGGCCTATGAGGCTTTCAAACCTAGGCAGGGCAGGGTAAATAGGCCAAGCTGTTTAGGTAGGCAGCCCTACCATCTGTTACTCAATATACTTCTATTGCCTAGGACACACAGAGGCAGCGCTCTTGCCTAGACAGCAAGAGGTCATGCACAGGTAGAGCTGCCTCCCCACTATTCATGGCATTTCCTATATGAGATGTGGATATGTGGTTACTACAGAGAAGAAATCTATTCCTGGTAGGACTCTACTGATGGGCAGTCAAAACACCACTGGCAAACACTATTATGCTCCATACTGTAAAAGAAAGTGGCCAGTGCAAACATGAATTATTTTGGCCAACAACTGTCATGGGATGGATTTAGTGATATTGGGCCAGGGAAGACTGATGTAGAGAGGGTCAGAGCTTAAGTTATACACTGTATGCTAGTTGTACGCCCTATGTCATGGCAGGTGTTTACGGAGAATTCCGATCAATCTGAGTGCAAATCTCATTGGGGAATACTCTGTTCACAAGGTACAGAGTAAGAATTCAGTGTTATCTGTGATTACACAGAGTAAAATATTTGATACAGGGACCAACAGATGAGGTAAAATTCATTGGCTACACTTATCTACCAATCAACCTCAGGAATGGAGACAACATATCACAGTTGATTAAATGAAAATGCCATAGAATTACTGGGCCACCTACACTAGATATGTACATCTGCTAGTTTGAACAAAAACCCACAAGAGTGTGCCCTAAATGCTTGTGCAATATCGTGGATGTATCACAATACCTTGGTACATGGTTCAAGGAGAACATAATTGCAAACGCTACACCCAGGAAGGAACAAATCAGTGCAGTGTGTATATTAGACATACTACTACATACACACACACACACACAGAGTTTGTAAGAACCTTAGAAATGTGGTTCCAAAGGGTGGCTGTCCTTTTACAAAGGGGTCCGAGTGGTCCCAATGTGGGTGGCTGTCGGTGTCCGACCCAAGGCTGGAGCTCTACCTCATAGCTCTGACAGAAGTTGGTCACCATCTGTGCCAGTGTGCCCAAACTAACTGTGAGTGTCTTTACACAGCTGTGCATCACCGCAGTGTTCACCTCCTCGTACCGATGCTGGATAGGAATAATACGTGCACACTAGAGCAAGCAATTGAAATAATCATGTGCTATAAACTTAACAAGCACGGGTACCTAAACCATATTAGCAGCAGTACAGATGGACAAATGGAAGCATGGTTGTACAGCATATTAGCATGAGAAGGTTTTGGAGTTGATATCAAAAATAGGGTTACTCTCAGGATAAATAATGTTGCAATACACAGACTAATCTAATATTGTTCAAACCCTACAACTGGTCCCTGAAATAGTTCTGATAATATTGTCTGGCCTCAAAAGAACTGTTGGGGGTATGGTCAGGAACTAAAGTTGAGTATTAGACATACTACTATCACACAATAAGCCAGGTAGGGAGGACACACATGTCTAGCCACCACCATGGCCCGTTGGAATTCAAATTATACATTCTTTTCATGCAACATGGGGCTAGAGGGCAGAGTTTGTCCTACACTACTCAAACAAGGAGAGTTGTCGGCACAAATTGTCCGGGCCATTAGTTGGCTACACAGGTGGCTGCACACAAAGGAGTATAATGCTTGTTCTGCTCACCACTCAATCACTGGCTTTTCTGTTCACTTAAGTCCAGTGGGCACTGAGTAGTTGTCCACTTTGCTAATTAAGCCCACTTACATATGTAGCTGAGGCCCACAGAGCATCAAAAACATTACACGTGCATTAATAATCATGAGATGCCAACATTCCTGATCCACAGAACAAAGTCGATAATCATGACACCAACCATCCCCATCAGTAGAACAAAGACATCATGTGACTTTGATCACTAGGCACTTGAGTATGTGGGCTCTCTCTCACCTTTGATATGACTAACCACTATGAGTCACACAAAAACTGTCCCCTATCCTTATATGTACATACAGAACACACAGAGTATACAACCCAGCAAGTAGGAAGGATTGAAATCCATCTCTGTACACAAACGCAAAGCACTTGAAAACGAATAATGGAGAATAAAATTTAGTCAATTAAAGAATGTACACACACATGAATACGTGATGTCCGATACCATTGCTATGTGAACACTACATGCATTGTACACACAACAGCTGCTCACAAAAAAACCAACAGATTGCATTCCCGACTACATACATACTGACATAGCTAGCGTACCTGCTGCAAAATGGAATGTAGCTCCGACTGTCTGTCCTCTAGTTGAGAACATAGGCTCTCTGCTTCACTCTTGAGTTCCTCCCCACTCACCACTCTACACAGTATGACATGCATCTCACCGAGACATCATACTTGTAGGTGTGTACACAAATCTAATAAACTGTTGGCTAGAATTACTTTTCAGGGGTATTAGCAAATTGGGCACCGTTCCATGGACAGTGCATGTGCGTAATCACATAAGCTCACCCAGTCATAAAATTACTGGTTCACCACAAATGAACTACATTCATCCACTATTAGAATGCCATTCCAGAAGAACAATAGCTAAATGGCAGTGTTTACTGGGCAAGTAACTGTATCATGTTCATATCAACACATCTGCACACACTGAAAAAACTATCTAGGTGGCTTACCCAACAATTTATGCCCCAGTGTGACAAAAGCCAAGTTTGGTATTGCACACCACTGCCACACTAATGTGTTCCTATCCCAGCTGGACTTGAACACCTACACCACCCTCAGAGGGCTTCTATAAGATACACTTCCACAACACAACCGCAAGGGACACCTGGCCAACAACACATGTACATTCCAAGGAACCCAGGAGCCTGTTACCCTCAGGAGATTACATATTTCTACCATGGCAACTTGCAGTCACCACCTCCAAAAACATCACCAAGACACAGATAATATCTAGATTCAATCATAATATTTTGTTGACTAGCCACCCCACCGCTGCCCTACAACACCTTTGACACCACATATGCAAGTCCATCTAGTCCACCTATGTAACTGTGTCTGATCTCCAGTGATGACTTGGAGTCAAAATATCGACAGTTATTATGTTAATTAGAATTCGCAGAACACCCAGGAATGAGGAGGGGTTAAGCAGTTTCTTGGCTCAGTGACTTACGTGAACTTCAAGGTACTGCTAAGTGCACATACCCTTGTGAGGTGCATGTTACCACCCTGGATCAAAATCTGATAATATTACTGTACTTGGTCTTAGATCATGCATGTAGCGAAGACCACAAGAGTTTCATTTGACATCAGAGATACTACTCAGATGTTGTTGACTGGCGCACTGTGTAAGCAAAGAAGGCGTCGAAAGGGATGTGTGGGTTACATGAGCTCTGTGAGGTATATACACTTCCAAGGAATATCACAATTTGTAGGCTATGCAAGCATGGAATGTAAAACAGATTTAGCCAGCATGGGACAAAGATAGATAGGTCCCCATTCATCTTGTAATGATAGAGTATAAGTTCAATTGAGCATTTGGAAAAGACGTCAGCCGTAGTTTGACAACAGGGTGCAACTCATTCCGTGACCATATGTAACAACTAATGAGTTGTAATGCCAAAACACCCTATACCTGGACTTCATACACAGTCATTGGCAAGCGAAGCGAGCCTTCCTAATGCAGGAATTTTCTCTATTATATTATTTACAGGCACTGTGTGACGGGCACTGCACATAACGTAGCGTTTTGTGTGATTCTAAATACGCGCAAAACAGACACGAAATATTGAACTGCTCGCTTCGCTTACCAACTGCGTTGCAATAACTGTAGATTTAAAAAAACCGAACGATGCTATTGTGTGGGTGGAATCAACAGGACAAACCTACACGTTTTGAGCTTCAAAATGCTGTTTGTAGGACAAAGAGTCTACCCTTTGGTATGTGGGGGTTTTATCAAAGAATCACTTCACACTCACCCCATATATACATGCACTTTAATGTGGTTTAGTCACAGGCACTCTTTCTATTCAGGGTAGTAAACAGCAACCTGCACTACATCCACAAGCATTCATGGAATTTACTACAGCACTCTAGTTCCGGACTTGTATCGCCCACAATCATGCACGTTTTACACACGGTAGTTTTGGGGGGAGACCTGCTCTGCGAGCTTTCTCTGCCAAATTTTGAGGGGAACAGGAGTGACATATACAGCGGGACAAGTATATACAAGTCGGTCTGCTAATTTTTCTCCCGGAATTTCGGCTGAATTACATTGTTCAAAATCTTCCTGCTCTGTACGTCATGCATGCTATTTGTATATACCTTGAATCAAGGTGATGCCCTATGTCTGCGGGGAGGAGGTTGAGAGATTGAGCAAATACACTACTGTCCAGTCTTTCAGAGGCACAGAGGGTGTCTGCAAACCTGCAGCTACCCTCTAGCTGGGGCACACTGGATGTAAGAGAATACAGAGAAGAGAGTTAGAGCAGAGGTGTGTACAAAATACAATGTCAATGTTTAGGTCTTTTCATATGTATGTAAAATACACATGCATGCACCCCATGCAAATCTCAAAACAATCAATAATCGGAGGTGCAACATGCAAAGACAGAGAAACCAACCTCTCCTTGGAGGATGCTGCTTCCACCAGGTCGAGAAGAGACTCCAGGAATAACAGCTGTTGTAACAGGGATGTCCTTCCCTGCAAGATAATGTACATTTTTCACGCATTTGTAAACATGGTTGGCAGGCATGTGTAGAATGCTAAAATCATATTTGCAAAATTTTTGTATATAACAACCCGCAAAATCCCGTCAATTGGTGTACTAGTGGTGCAAACATATCATTCAATAGCCTTGTATTTTGGCAATCTTCCTCATCTGCACGCAAATGATTCTAATACGGAAATGGACGGAGGGCAACTAGTCAGTCTTAGCATGTGATACAAGTCACAACTGTCATTAAGTGTCAAATTTTGCTGAGATGTAAAACATCTGCATTACTCGCCTGTGTGTTGTGGCGAGACGACTCAATAAAATGGCTACCAACAGTGGGTTTAAGTTATCCTCGTGGCACACTTAACGTGGTGAAATATACTAGCCCTTCTCCACTTCCACATGTAATCATAAATATGACGTACTGTATGCACACGCTGAGGAGAGAGAAGGTCTGCGCACAAGGCTAGCATCCCATTATATCCCTGCATGTAACTGGTATATACATAGCTAGAAAATTCAATGTCTTTTATTGCTTCACCTCTTCCCTTTGTTACTGTACTTTGTAAGGATATACATGTAGCAGCTCTGTTACACATGGACATGTATGTGGGCACCTCGATCAGGGCAACATTTTCCTTTTTACACAGTCCAATGCTTGCAAAATTGCTCGTCAGAATTGCTGTAGAGATGGAAAAACTGGTCAGTAGAACCCTTTACTCTTCGTCTCCAACAGTAACATTGAGTAAGAGACCTGGACCCCAATTACAAGAATCTAGGGGGAATGATAATATGTATATACCTACACATAGATCGACATTCTTAACACTTACTGCTCTTCTCATACCAGTGTCATTTTTAGCTGTGTGCAGTATGGGCTAGCACCACAGCTTAGAAATGTATATAGTGATTGAGGCACATACAGCAAATACAGGCATCAGGTCAAATGAAGAGGGACACACAAATCAGTGTCTCACGTGAAAACCCTATTAGGAAGTATATACACACATGGCATGCAGCATTGCACATTCCAATAACTCCCGGGTATGTACATGAATCACCAGAGACCATAGAGAAACAGCTACTGTAGCCCTCACAACACAAATTGACCTACTGTACTTTGGCACATTCCACCCTTTCACCAACCAACCACAAAACCCCATTTTGAAACTAAATACGTGGGTTAGCTTGAAAATGTGCAGGCCGCAGTGTGGGTGGTGGTCAAAGTCATGTGACGAAACACTTTATGTAACATGCGTTCAAACTCTCGCTACATTTTGACTGCCAAATGCAAATTCACACAGAGACGGAGATTATGTTCTGTGAGCTCTAGATCTCTTCCTGTGAAGTTTTGGCTTCATCCTCATACTGCCGTGAGGTTCCTGGTAAAGCATGAACATTGTCTAGTGTTGACCAATACGAGTGTGAACTTTATGTGAACAGCAAATAATATAGAAGAGGGAAACTAGGGAGGTTCACTTCACTTGCTCATTAAGCAAACATCAAAAGGAGCAAGAAAAAATCAACTAAAGTCCTTTTTTCCTATATGCATATGTGGGTGGTCTGAAGATGAGACTACTATATAATTCCTGAGTGTTAACATAATGTGGTGATATGCGATTATGACATAGGATGTGGTAAAACAGATATCCTAGTAAGAGCAGTGTCTGTACATAGTGTAGGTGTAAGATATTTAATATTCATGCACACATGTATATTACCTGTATCCTTGGAGACACACGTGCTTTGATGATTTAGGGGTAAGTCTGTAAGAAACCTGAAAAATTACACCATAGATTCAACAATATTGCGTGAGCATTGATGTTTTGTTCTTTCCACCTCATACGGTACACACAAGCGTATTAGGGCCATGGAAACACTCGGCATGGAAACACTCGGCGTGGCACATTTCTGAGCATGGGCTCTAATATGCCTGTGCATAGTACAGAAGATGGAGAAAGCCATAATGGTGAGGAAATGTTTGAAGTCATGCTCTGGTTTTCTCTAGATGATGTATAAATTAGTATGGTAATAAGTAATAGTAAACACTTTCAAAAATCTACATTAAATGTAAGGTGCAGGCTTTTCAACCGTGCTATAACTAAAACATCGACACCCATGCAATCGTTATTGTCGTATTGACCACTGGTGCACAAAAATTAATTGCCCTCAATAAATCACTAAATGCCATATAGCGGTAAAGTAGGAAAAAATTCTGGTGAAAGACTTTCCGAGACAAAGGGTCTTGCCAGCTGCACACAAGTTTCTAGACAACTGAAGTTTATGGTAATGGGAAAAGAGGGTATCCTTAGCCATTTTAGAGAAGTACATTGTGCCTTAGTTTCATATCTACATGTGGCTCCAATTACCTATCGAATAGCCAGGACAGAACGCGGGCCCTGGCCTCGCCCTGTGTCAGCACAACCCTAACCACCACACTCTCCTCCATGCTCCGCAAAAATGGGCACCCCAAGGCCTACATGTTGAGAACCAATAAATGAAGCAGGAACTACTTTGATTCAGGGAAGGCTAACCATGAGCCTGGAGATGAGTGAGTTGGTCCTGTAACTCTGCTTGTCGCTCGCTGCCATATCCCCGCCCTCCCCTCTTGTGCTGCTTTGTCGCTGTGGGCGCTTATTTGGTCGCGCAGCGCACATTTTAGCGATTGCGCAGCCGCATAAATAAAGGCGCAGTGTGCGGAAGGCGATCAGTTCCGCAAGTTTGTAGCATCGCTCTCGTGTAAAAAGTTCAGCATGAACTGCCTCGTAGGACTCGCCGTCGTTTTAGTTGCTTTTTCGCAAGTCTTGCACCAGGTTACAGCAAATGGTCAACCAGAGCCTGGTGAAGATGCCCAGAAGGAGGGCTCGCCGATATACATTTACATGGAGCGTCTGCGAAAAGTTACGCGGACAACGTTGGAAAGCGTTGACTCGACCGGCGAAGACTCCCAGACGCCAGGAACTCTTCTTGCAACGAGCTTCAAAGACACCTGTAAGTGGCACGATCTTTTTTCTCTTGCAGCCAGTTACTCGTAGCTAATGTTTTTGCAGACATAGACGGTGCACAGATAGGCGGAGGAGGCATAAGTAGCAGTATCGATCTCCACTTTACTGTACCGCGACAGTCGACAACAGCCATTGGCAACCAAGATGAATCGCCACCAATTTACAAATCAGAACTGTGGCTCTTTCCCAATTTCAACTCTCCGAGAGATGAGCGCTGGTACCAAGTTACGCTGGGGTTTGTATTCACGTTGGATGGATTCAATAAGCGAGTGGAGGCTGAAGTACCTAACATCCTCTGGAGAGGGTCAGATGAGTGCATCATGGTCGACCTAACTCCACAAACAAAAATAATTGATCGTAAACTCAAGAAGCGTGACCTCAATGAAACTCTTGTCCACGTGAGAGTAACCGTTCACCACAAAGAAGAATATCATGGGTCTTCTGTTCCCCGCGTTGAAGAATGGCAGAACACATGCTCATCCCTCTCTTCCCGCACAACAAACACCTCTTTCCTTGTTGTCAAGTACTTCTCAGATGAAGTTAGCAGATCAGAGGACAGCAGGAGAAAACGGAGGAGCGTTCCAAACACACCACCAACCAACAGCAGCTCAGCACAAGGCTGCTCTCTCACACAATTAAAAGTGAGACTCCAAGAAGCTCTTGGGGAATGGGTTGCTTCTCCAACTGAGCCAGTTGATATAGGTGCATGTTTAGGCGAGTGTGATATTGCCCATTCCCGAGGGCTGTTTTCTCAAAGAGCAATACTCAAGGACAGACTGAGAAACCAATCGCCGATTCCAAACCTACAGTATAGAGTATCATGCATGGCAGTAGCCCTTGATCCTGTAAAGGTCCTCATCCATGACAAGAAAGTACAGTCTTATTTCTTAGTTAACTTCCCTATCAAAGCAAAAACTTGTGGTTGCCGATAGTTACCACAGAAATTGTCATCTGTCATTGTATGTCTCATCACCTCCTTGTTATATTACCCACTCCTTGTGATTATTATTTCCAACACAAATTTTTGCAACCTTTCTCACCATCACTTCATATCATGTATGTGCACAACATGTATAAGTCATGTAAAATTTGCCACTATATAGCACCATACAGCTGTTGAAAAGTTACTGTGTTTTCTTACATAACTCAAAAAAGATGAACATAATGCTCTGGCTCAAGACTACAGGGTTAATGGATAATATCACAGGATAAAAGAGATACGGTTATAATGAAAAGAGCTACAAAATGTGCTGGAATAGTCAGTTTTAGCAACAAACATTGGCACGTAAACCATCGGAAATGTTCATGGCAAATATGGCAAGAGACGGGAGGTAAAGTGCACAGGCGGTGATCACCATTGCAACGTACAGGCCCCAGTCAACAGTGCACATGCCACGATAGTAGTAAGATGCCTCAGGCCCACAGAACTGTGACATAAACTTGGATTCTAAACTGACAGGCAGAAGGGCAAGTGATATCACAAGTGCAACTCCTGCATGGTGAGAAGAGAGGAAAAAGGTATATTTCAGTTACATAATGTGTAGATGCCATACTACAAAACCTTAATTTTTACATACCTCCAATCACTTGAAACACAAAAGCAACTGCAAACATCGATGTCCCTTTAACCTTTGGCTTCAGATAGGCAGTCACCCCCCATATAAGTGATAAGAGGAGCATCAAGAATGCAAACGCATACAAGATGCTCGCTGAAAAGAGAAAAGCAATATCTTCTAAATCAGCATTCTCCAGGTTAGTGGATATTCCGCCCAAAGTCGCCTGTGGGCTATACTGGTGATAAGTAGTACACTCCTCAAAGGAGGCGTTGTTAGTGCCTTGAACCAGGGACGTGGTCAACTCGTAGCAAAAGTGGTAGAGACCGAAGTCCACCTTATATACTAAATTGTCGAGCTCCCGGCGCTTTTCAGGTGTGTTAACATCGTTATGAACCCAACGAGGGAAGGCAGCAACGATCACTAGACCGCAGAGGACCAGAATAGTGAAAATGATCCATAGGGTGGACACAAACGAGATACCCGACACGGTCACAGGAGTTGGCTTCATATGTCGGGATGATGCCAGCCGACCGGCACTTATCCCGTTGATGGCTTTACCAAACTCCTCTCCATCGTGCATGGACGACATCGCTCTGGCTTGCTCAAGTCGAAACTTTTGTGCACAAAAAGGGGCGTAGCTAACCCAGCAACGCCCTTGTTTACTAGTCTCGTGATGAATATTGTTATTATTTTGTGCGCATGCTCGTTTTGCCCAGGTATATAATATCAGGCTAAGTAAACCTCGCCTGTGGGTCAAGCCTGCAAAAAATCTTAAACCATGTTCTTGTCACTTGCACCATTGATCAGGGCCAAGTAATCCTGATGTTGACACACCAAAAATAGTAGAAGAGAAATCACACATCAGATAGCCAAAGGGCAGAGCAACTTCAGTTTGCAGGAACAACCAGCAGATTATGTAACTGCATCATCACTGACGCAGGTGTGTCAACATAAATGTAGCCTAGCAAGATTTATATCAACTGAACTGCACGTACTTTCAGTGCAATATTATGCGCCCATAAAAGGAGTATAGTCCATATGAAATGTTACAATTTGATAAAAGGAAAACGGTGAGAATGCTTTTTAGCAGTTGCCTCTTGTACAATGTTTTGCGCTATATGTTTAGGAAGAACAGTCTTCAGCTCAGCCAATGCAGTATCTGGCAGAAGTGATAGGTAACTGGCACACAAAGCATAGAGAGTCGGAACTCCACACAGAAATACTACTGTATCACTAACAGTTTCCAAGACAGAGTCACTGTAAAGGTTACCTTTGGTGCCACCAAACACTACAACATGTGCTTCAGTTGGCGTTGGATGCCACACACCTGCCACATGCCACAGTCGAGGCTGGCATACACGCATGGTAGGAAGAGCAACTTTCTTCCAGGTAATGGGATCAAGCTCCAAAGTCCAGCAATCAGACACAGGATTGCCCTTATTGTCCATACCCCATAGCAGTAAGAGACAAGGCCGAAGTGGAGACAATGTACAAGAAGATGACAGATCTGGGGGTGTACATGGAAGCCAATCGAGTCTCAGAGGAGTGGGTGTTGGTAGAAAAGCAGATGACAACGTTTGATGGGGAACAGTTGAAACACAGGAAGTTTCAACAAGTGAGCATATGGTATGGAAGGACCGCTCAGATGGCCATGGTTCATTTGGGGATGACTTCAGAAAGACACCTTCCCATTCCCAGACGTCCAAGTGCAGTATGTACAGGTGGTTAACCCTCTCGTTGACTTGTCGACCTCCAAAGAGAACAGCGCGACAGGAGTCGGCCATGGTGACGGTGAATGCAGCACAGGGAGGGGGACCTTGGCCCGAGATGTGTGGGCTAATCCATCTGCCCGATTTATAACAAAAGAGATGAATTTCATTTGTCCAGCATAAGCCGTTTTGATGATCCCAGAAGTACTGTGCCCCTTTCTGTCCATGATGCACACCTCTTTGTATGTGATGCACGGATGGATACCCATAGCCACCAATGACACAAACCATGTCATTTCCATATGGAATCATTCCCGCCTTATCTTTCAAGAAAGGTCCTTCAGCTGGGTTACTGATATCACACTTTATCCAGCTCATTTCATTGAGATCAAGCATGTGCACATCGGCAACTCGGAGGCCAGATTTCCACCCACCAAAAGTGACCAGGTACTGATCCCCCAGCAAGCAACAGCATGATCCACTCACTGCCGAACTGATCGCTGTTTCCGTTATCGCCTGTAAATCCCATCTACGTTCCTTCAGCAAAAACCGACGAAGTGTTTTTTCATCATCGAGAGATGGAAGTAGGTAGTTGTCTTCGTGTCCCTGTAAAATGTATACGGCTCCGTCGTATGAAAAGCAACATGCCCCACGTCTTCCCACTGGTTGGTGATTTCTGTCTTCTACATCCACAACCTCGCGCTCCGGGCCATTGTCGGCGGCGGCAGGCTCCATCGCATAAGCGGTAGTCTGGTGCCCAGACCCTTCACAAAATACGCGTTAACGCATGCGCGAGGGAGGGGAGAGGGCCTCTCTCCAAGGGCCAAGGAATTTCAGCAACCGCTTGTTGCGGTTACACCCGACTGTGATGAATATCATTATGCGTACCTATTTACCTGTAAACTGTTTTTGTGCCTATAACCTGCTTACTGTCTTACAATTAAACTGTTGTACCACGATAATAAGTTCCTCAAAACAGTAATTACAAGTTTTTAAACAACAAAAAACAGCCTTAGGCAAGAAAAAGTTATAAACTGTATTTGTGCCTATAACTTGTTGTGGCAGGTCCTCTAACAATGAAACTTGGTACACTTATTTACCATGATAATACTTTATCCAAACAGAACAGAACTTACAAGCAACAACAAAAAGCCTTAGGCAATAAAAACTTGTGTAAATGGTGTTTGTGCCACTAACTTGCTTATGTTTCGTCCTCTCGCAATGAAACTGAACAAGAAACATGACGACACGCTGTCTGAGGCAGATGCTACTCTTTCTATGGGCATTAAGTCCCAAAACATCCCCTTTTTATTGCATACCATGCATGTGAATGCAGTAATAAAAGGAAGGAGACAAGCAAAAAATGAGTAAATATTCCTTGAATTAAAAAATGGTGGTGAATATAGGGATGCCATAAAAAGCTAGGAGACAAGACAAGGATGACCCAGTGAATGTTATGCAGTAGTACAATGGATGATGGTTACATACTTCGAACTGACATCTCTTGCTCTACGCAGCTATGTACCAGCGAAAGTCTTGAGTTCATGATTGGGAACGTATCTTCGGTATAGTTCATCGGATGGTCGTGATTTTTGGACCGTCTCGTAGGTCGCACTGAGAAGCGTCCGAGTAGCCCACTTCCACTTGTTCTACGCACGCGCATACCTCGAAAGGCCGCTTAGTAAACCATTTTCCCTCCATTATTAATTTTAATAGGGGGCTTGCCCCTTTCACAAAGATATAATTATGTAGTAGTATATAAAAATGAGTGGACACTAGTTGAATCCTGTGAATTAAAAAAGAGGCATGTGTAAAAAAAGGGAGACAAGATAGGGGTGGGATACACAAAGCAATGGTTAAAGAAGAGATTTGAGCACGCTGACACCCTTGACCTCATCACACAATCCTTACATTGTTGCCTAGGTGAAGTATTAAAACATTCAACATCAAGACTTGTAAGCCATGCTACTGAGTAACCAACACAGTCAGTGGCACACCCGGCAACAATATAGGGATTGTGTGATGGGGTTGGGGGTGTCAGCGTACTCAAATCTGTTCGTTAACCATGTTTCGTGTATCCCATCCCTATCTTGTCTCCCTTTCTTTTATCCTATTTTTAATTTACTTGTCTCCACTCATTTACACATAATAATTATATCTCTGTGAAAATGGGCAAGCCCCCGAATAATGCAGAAAAATGCCTATTGTTGTTTACAAACATGTGGTCGTCATGGAAATGATGTAATACGCAGTGCATACCAAGTTTCATCTCTGTGTGCTACTAGTTTGAGGAGTGAAGTTTTAAAGAAAAGTGCCTGCATGAGGCTATCAATTGTTGCTGTGGTAATCATCGAAACGATGTAATACACATGAGTACTATAAGTTTCATCTCCATGCATTAGCAAAATTTGAGGAGTGATTCAAAGAAAAGTACCTGAGTTATTTGCTGTAATTTATAAATATGTATATAGTCGTCATGAAAACATGTAGTTGTCATGGAAATGATGCAATACGCATGCGTACCAAGTTTCATCTTTATGTGTGCTACCATTAGAAAGTTTGAGAAGTGAAAATGGAGTTCAAAAAAAGTTTCTGAGGTTCAACTACTCCCTTGGTCATCGTCGTCTCAAGTCATAAATAATGTTTAATTCTCTGCTTTGTGGAATGGAGTTGAACCAAATTATGTCATTCGTATGAATTAACTGTAAACTATACACGATAAAAATGCATACAAAAATGAGCACAAATATTTTTGCTGAAAAAATGTGTCACATAAGGCTGAAGTGTACGTATGTTAAAATAATGTTCAAAAATCATTAGACAAATTTTAGGTACTTTTCCCATCTGATAAAGGTAGACTTTTGGCGACATGTAGTGGCTGTCTGCGGGGGTGTTGCAGGGATGAAAGGGATGAACCATCTCTCATCATCTTTGGGCCTGCAGTTAGCAGAGCCTCAGACTTGATCACACTTTGCTTCAAGTAATCTAGCCATATCTCGTGCTCAAGGGCTGACTGTGGTAAACAAAATAGTCTATATAGGTATACCTGCCTGACAGTGACTCACCTCAAAGCGTAACCAGTATTCTTTCTTGCTGCCAACAGGTTGTACGCGAATGCAGTTCAGTCCTCGGTTCTCCTTCTCCTCAACCAGTACAGAAGAGTCGAATGCTAGCACGTTTGCCTTGCCAATGGACTAGAAGAAATGAAAAGCACTAAAGTGCAAACCCTCGGCGAACTGCGCATGCACGGTACCGCTCAATGATGGGCTGGGCTATTAGTATACGTTTACTCGTGGTCTCCTGCTAGTTGCTTGCTCACGGAGAGTCTGACACGGGCTAGCTACAGTAGTAGATAGCATGCGGGAGTCGATACACGCCCTTAGTTGTGACATCTTGTGCCTTCAAGATACACAGAGCGAGCGGACCCGGTCGAGGTAAGCCTGTGCTAATTAGCATATTGGCTTGTTCACTTGGTTTTCACGCCATAACTCTTGAACGCAGTTTATGAAAATCGCCATTTTTAAAATGAAGCCAGTGTAGCACTGAACCAGTTGGTGTCGCTTGTTGGCTGGTTTGTTGCGCGTGGTGGCAAAAAAACATGGTAACAGACAGACACAGAGACAGACAGGCAGACACACAGACCAAGTACTATAACCCTAGCTGCGCATGCGCACCGAGGGTTAATAAGAGGAATAATACAGAGCCAATCATACCACCTGGTTAAGGCTGATCGCAGTACCCAGAGCAGGGAGGGAGAAAACTCTGCGTTGGGGTGAAGATAAGGCACTGAGGCACACTACACATTGAACTACAACTCTTAGACAAACACTGGTCCCCAGGCTTCCTCAAGTATGGCAGGAGTCACTGTTTAAATTCCTGTCAAAAGCTAGAACTCACAAGGATGTTGTCACTCCATTCCAATCTGTTGGGGTAGAGCACAAAGAACCTCTTTTGCCACTGGGGAAGCAAGGACATTCCTCCTAGCTTATGGCCATATCCTTGAATTAGGCTGTCTCGATGATGCAGGTCAGGGTTGTAATAGTCTTCAAAATAAGACATGTGCTAAAACGAACCCACACAAACACCAGAGCTTACCGACTCCAGCTCGATGACATTTCTGTCTTTCTCTTTCTTCCAGTCTGTCTCTTTCACTATTCACATTGGCAAATATTCCTTCTGTAGCCATGAAAATATGAATCAATTAAAAACCCTCCTTCAGTCCTACGTAAATAAATGCAACACTGTGTAGCACCACGAAAATCCTCCTATACATTTAGGCACTTGGTTGAGGTATATACAAGTTCGCATTGCTGCTTGCATTAGGGCCCTGTTATGCAAGCAGTCTCCGTAGAATATTACTAGGAAAATGTTGTTGGCGAGAGGGAGCAAGCAAATTGGTTTTTGTGCATGTGCATATCAAGTTGTGTTATTTTTGAATGTAAGACGCCTGACAGACAGCTGAATAGATAAAATATATGGAAGATCCTCCGGTTGCAACAAATAGTATGTCCCTCCCGTTCGCCAAATTATAACTAGCAATAAGTATACTCTCCATTGACTCAGTCCACTGTTCATCCTGTTCTCCTCCTAAAATTTATGGTTAAGGTCACCAAATAAAGTTGTATATGAGGGAGAACCATACACAAACTGAATCCAAGGTGCACTACCAACATCCCACCTGTCAGTATGACTCACTGCCAAATAATGGTAGAATATAGGTAAGAGAGTGGCACTAACACATACTTGAAGGTAATTTTAGGCACAAGTAGCCCATAGATTTGAACCATGTCTATGCAGACAAACAGTGCAGCAAATGGTCATATGCCCAAAATATAGCTTCTGTAAAGCCATCGAAGAACTAAGATAGACTCAGACTCATTGTGCATGTGTGTATTGTATGGTAGATGATGTAATCCTAGGTGATGTAATGTATGCTAGAGGTAGACTAAGTACGAAAATCAGAAAATGGAGTTTTACGGCCCTACATCGAACGAGGTCCAGTTAACAGTGGAGGTCTCCACCAAGACTGATTCGCCTCCTACAGTTGTGGAACTTCAGTGTAGGCAGCCAGCCAAGCATATCGCTCTACCGTGCACGGTGTTGGCAAGGAAAACGGCTCAGTCTGTGCTGCCCGGCGCGACTAGAGAGCCTGTGAATCAATACCTTTCCATCGAAACTCCTGACCAAGCCTAGTGTATCTAGCGCAGCCAGTTGCTCATCCTTGCCCAGGACCAAGTTTCAAGAAGCAGCTTCAGTGACCTCCGTTATCGCAGCAGACGCGCCGAGGTCCCCGTATTCTGGCGTCTCTCCATCTCCCTGTCCGTTCCTAGTAGCGCCCATTCGTCGTCCTCACTGATTGAAAGGCCGGGCTCACACAGCTCCCCTGTCGACCACGTAGCGATCGCCACCAATCTTTACACTTCTACAGCCACCAGCCCGAAGCCTCCCAGCTGGAACCCCTTCATCTCACTCCAGGTACCCACTCAATAGTGAAGGACTTGGAGGAAAGGGCGAGAGGCAGTTGGCGGACCAACAACGAACACTTAGCAGAACAAGACGCCATCATCACAGCCCACGAGGAGGAGTTGACAACACTGAGGAAACAGATGAGGGAGCTGCAAGGCAGGGCTTCCCGAGAAAGGGTGTCTGCTACCCGCGACGACAGGACCTCTTGACCGTCAGTGAGACTCTCCTCCACTGAGCCAGCTAGTGGGGAAAGTCGTCCTGAGGCTGCACACAGAGACACTCATGGAGCATACTCAACAGCATCGCAGATGCTCTATCACGAAGTCCACAAGAAGAAGCCCCAGTCGAGCAGGAGCTACAAGTCTCAAGTGTCCAATCGAACCCTCTCAGAGAAGATGGAATCACTCCAACACAAGTGACCGACCTACTAGATGCATCACCATCACCCGTTCAAAGCCCGGACATCGCAGTGGAGCAAGGGCGTCATGGGCGTCATCTCAGACTGAAAGAAATAATCCATTTCGTAGAACAAGGAGACCTTCCAGCGGAAGAAAAGACAGCTAGACGGATTGCTCTGCAGAAGTCCCAGTTTACGCTGCACGGGAACATTCCCTACCATCTCGATCACAAGAAAGGACACCACAAGCGAGGTGCCGTACCAGCACACCTTACCGAGCAACTACTCACTGAAAATCACTCTTCGTTGAGTGTAGGACACTTCGGAGTGAAGAAAACTTATGGAGACCTGGTGTGCCACTGGTGGTTGGATGGTACGTACAGCGACGTGGTAACGTTTGTGACAAATTGCCCTAAGTGCACTATTGTCACTGGTGGAGGAGGTCATCACCACGCACTACTCCACCCTATTCCGGTCAGCCAACTGTTTCAGATTGTTGGTGTGGACACAATGGAGCTCCCACAAACCAACCGTGGCTGTGTCTTAGTCTTCCAGGACTTCCTCACAAAGTGGCCATTATGCATTCCCTATGCCGGACCAGAAGACTCAGAGAATAGCCGAGAGAATAGCCGCTGGTCACTCCCCTGTTCGGAGTGCCTGAAGCCCTACTGCCGGACCGAGGAACCAATCTCTTATCTCACCTGATGCAAGATATCTGTAAGCTTCTTGGAATCCAGAAACTCAATACGATTGCTCATCACCCCAAATCGCATGGTAGAAAGGTTCAATCGAACCCTAAAGATGATGTTATGCAAACACACCACAAAATTCGGCTTTCAGTGGGAGGACTACATTGCAGGAGCTCTGTGGGCGTACTGAAATGTGCCCCACGACACCACCGGGGAGAAACCCTCCTTTCTGTTACTGGGAGTTTATTACCGGACCCCTACTGAAGCTGGACTACTGGTACCCCAAGAACTAGAGGCTACTGATGTCAAGAGGAGGTGGTTCTGTCATTTTCTACTGCTAGACAGATGGCTGCAGACTCCATCAGGACTGCACAAGCTCATTAAAAGAAGACGTATGACTGCTCAAGTCGGGAGACAGACTACAAGCTCGGAGATTGGGTTCTTGTCAGATTCCCCCAGGAATAGACTGGTCGTATGCAGAAATTGCCTAGACCCTGGAACAGGTCTTACCGCTTAGTAGACCGACGGGACCCCCATATGATTGTTGTTAGGGTCTACTCTCCTAAACAAATACAGGTCCACCAGAACCAAGTGACTTCCTGCCCTCCAGAACTACCCTCCGAATTCTTCTGCTATGGGACCTGACGTGCCAGACCTGGCCAACCACCAAAGTGGGTCAACCAACTGCTGCAAGGTGACTTCTTTACTGACCCTTACAGAGCCCGGGGATGACCCAGTGAATGCTGACGACACTGAAGACTCGCCGTTACCAGAGGATCTTCCGACAGAGAATCAGGATCATGATCCTGCTGATTGCATCGAGGACACATTAGCCACAGACGCTGACTCCCTGTCTGATATCCCAGATGAAGACCAGCTGATGTCAGCTGAGCAGAACATCCACCATGATTATAGCACCCATAACTCAGCCCAAGGACGTACTCCTGAGCAAGAGCATCAGCCCCCTCCAAAGACAAAGTACAGTCTGCAGACAAAGACCTCTCCTCCTTCTCGATTGATGTTTGCAAGCTCGAGGACGAGCTTCCCCAGAGAGATGTAAAGCCGTTGAACTAAGATAGACTCAAACTCATTTCGCATGCGTGTATTGTATGGTAGATGATGTAGATGTAGAGCTAGACTAAGTACGAAAATCAGAAAATGTTTTACACCTCCACATCAAACGAGGTGTAGTTAACACTACCATATTTATGCAAAACAATAGGCACATTTTTGGGTCCTCCCTAAACTACAGTGGAACCTCCAACAAGGGACATTCACCAGTGAGATGATTCACTTAGTGCTAATAAAACACCAATTGTTTCTCATGCTACACAGTCTAGTAAGACTCCCTATGAATTTGTATGGACCATTTTAGAGTGGTGTTTTTACTTACCCATCATTTCTGCTTGCCATCTGTCTTGAACTACAAGACTGAAATTCTTGTATATCCTCTGGTCTGTATCACTGAGCTGCAATAGAGAGAACACATGTTTAGTCCACATCCAGTCCTGCCAACCATCAAGCATTGGGCGTGGAGATCCACACATTTAGTTCACACATCCATGCACACATTGTGACAGTTCCACGCATTACATTGTGCGTCTGTGATCTCCATAATTCAACCGGAGAAGACCAAGCGTAGCGCTTGAGGGTGGTAGCAGACAGGAGTACAGCTAGTAGTAGTTTGTGAGCGCCGTAGAGCCACACCTTCGCAAGTTAGCGATCCATATTCTTTCCATGCACAAAGCCTTTTTTCACACATTCTTAGAATAATTCACATATGTACTTATCCAAGGAATTGCACATAATAGGTTGGCAGTACTGTGCATCTGTCTACATTCGAACCGCCTCTGACCTCCCTTTGAGCAGAAACTCCACTGTGGCACACCATTTTCCGTGGAGTGGAATGTAAACTTGCAACCATTATAACACCTATATAGTTTGGGCTCTCTATAGCCATAAATTAGGAATTGTGAACAATATTGCATAGCTTAACTTTTACAAGCGTAATGTACGAATGAGATGGTCAGAAAGCTGGCTTACTGCTGGTGGGGGGTGGTTCACGAGCTATATGTAGGAATCAGAGTTTAAGGACACACCTAACACACTACCTACCAAACAGTTAGGCGCAAATATCACCACTGGTGAGCACAAACCGACCGTGTGTAATGAATGGAACATCAACGTGCACGCAACAAGTTTTAGAAAACAATAGACTATAGTCGTTGCAGATTCAGAGTTATGTTTCAGCATGTACAACAACAATGTAAAGTTAAGTTGATCGTTTGATTTGTATTGCAGTTGGTGTAGTTTATCAAAACGTACCCTTATTTTCTTTGTGTCATCCTCGTCAAAACTGCCGATGTCAAAAGCATCTGCTGCGTTTACCTCTCCCCTTGGTGGTTCAAGAGGCGGCTCCAGCTGAGCAAAAGAATGTACAATGTGATACAATTAATTGGTGGCCTATCAACTGCAGTAACTGAGAGGTGTTACCTAATGGCAGCTAAACACTGGCATGCTCCCACATACAATATTAAGTGACTGATTTCTGTGCCGCTACAAAAAGACAATGGGGTTTTCTTTGCATTCTGAATGACGCCCTCCCTGTTGAAGAACGAAACCGAAAGTGGGGATTTGAGTCCAATTCAGGGAAATTATTTCTTCGGTTGTGTGGGTTAAACTCACTCACCAGGCCAAATTTACGATTCAGACAGGAATGTTAACAGAAAAGCAAGTGGGCCTACTAACACAATTTTGTACCATCTGGCCATGTTAGAGCAGACAATTTACACGTGTGAGCATCATGCAGAGGTCAGGCTCCATGGAATTCCACGGTGTTGACTCGCGAAACTACAAAAGGTTGGGTATCTTTGGAGGTCTAGTTACCCTCGCCTGCTCCTACTGCTTTCCAGCCATCACACTGAGAGTTATTACACTTTGTCTTGGCATTGTGTGGTTGTGTGGTATATACACCTATATCCTTAGCTTAGTAGGAAGAGTGCTCTGCTAAAAATAGTAGGCCATAGCCAGGACTCCTAGTTTTTGTTTAGGTGTATGTACTTGAGTTGTTGACTACTTTCCCTGTAGCAGACTACCACTCAGAGGCTTTGAAGCATGAAATCACTGGTAGCCAGAACAATATAGTGTGTCACGCTGCTTAGTTCAAAGTGTGTGCTGCAAGCAAAGCACATTGTGCTTATTACTAAGTACAGTAGTACTTAGTGATAGGGACGACACAGGTTGTCCTGCATTATGCCCATACGTTTGAGATTTGTACATTTCACTTTCAGTTAATCAGATCAGTCTGATCCGTATCGTCAAAAAAGCATCTACCCAAGAAATGGCTTAAATCGAGTAATCGGCAATTGCTTTATTCAAGAAAGTCAGTTTTAAAAATTATTGTTGTCGTCGCTTTGTTGTTGTGGTTGTTCAGTTTCGACAAGCGTATCTAAAAACACCAGGAAATATACGGATATGAAACTTTGCACAAAGATTGGAATCAATGACAGGTCATGCAAGAGCATAATATTTTGTTTGTAAACGATGTTGTTTACAAGTAAACAAAAAAAACAACGAAAAAATAGCCCCAGCCCATACATTATGATAGGGATCAAAAAAGAGTGAAAAACTGTACACGTGCAACCCATCATTTGTATTTTAAAAAAACAACAAACAGCCTCAGGCAATAAAAACTTATAAATAGTGTTTGTGCCTATAACTTGCTTATGGTGGGTCCTATAACAATGAAGAAATTACAAGTTTGTTGCGCGTGGTGGCAGAAATCGTGGTAACAGATGGACAGACGGACAGACAGACAGAACGTACATAATAAACTTAGACACTTCCTATCAGTGGTACCCGTGAAGAAGTCAATAAGCATATAATATATGATTATACTTGCAAACCTTTCTTGCCAGGACATCATCCCAGTTGGTATTTCCAAAGAAAGTACACTCCTTTACTTCCTCTGAACTATACCAAGTAAGAAAATCTTAGTTGTAATAACATACATATATATAGCCCAAATTGAAGAATAAAATACCAGTGTGCACACACGAGGGGTGAAATGAGTAAACTGAAAGTCTTAATTCTCACATGAGTTACCTCATAATGCCAGTCCATGCAACTGCATACATTAAGATGTGCTCTAATAATGTAGGCAAACATTCTTCATGACATAATTATCTATTTTTATATTTTTCTTACACGTGTATATGCTGTGCGTTATTTAGAGTAATCACACTTCTTTTGTATCTCCGTTACATCGTCGTACTGCGTAAGTTTCAGAGTTTTTATATTTTTTAATGAGTTTATTAATCCTTTGAGGCTCTCTATTTTTCTACTGGCTATTGTTTTTATCCTGTAGCTGTCGTTTTTTGTACATGATTTCTATCTATTTATTCTCTAATGAAAAGCACTAAAGTGCAAACCCTCGGCGAACTGCGCATGCACGGTACCGCTAATTGATGGGCTGGGCCTATTATACTAGTATACGTTTACTCATGATCTCCCGCTAGTAGCTCGCGGAGAGTCTGACACGGGCTAGCTACAGTAGTAGAGAGCATGCGGGAGTCGATACACGCCTTTCGTTGTGGCTTCTTGTGCCTCCGAGGTACACAGAGCAAGCGGATCAGGTCGAGGTAAGCCAGTGCTAATTAGCATATTGGCTTGTTCACTTGATTTTCATGCCATAACTTCTGAACGCGGCACTTTTTCGAAAATCGTCTATTTTAAAATATAGCCAGTGTAGTGCTGAACCGGCTGGTATTGCCATTTTACCTGTTTGTTGCGCGTGGTGGCAGAAATCGTGGTAACAGATGGACAGACGGACAGACAGACAGAACGACTACTGTAACCCTCGCTGCGCATGCGTACGCCGAGAGTTAACTATGTGTAAGGGAGGTTGGGACACTTTAAACCTACCGCCCCGGTTCTCAAGGCTGGGGACCCAGGGTCTTGTCTCTCTCTTTCTGTTTATGTTATTGTCTGTGTTTTGTGTGCTTGGGTGGGGGGGTTTAAGAGTTCTTTCTTTTCCTCTCATATTATTCTTTTAGCTAGTATGCTATAAACATGTTTTTTCATGTATATACAGTATATAAAAGGGATCCATCAATGTCGCAAATTGTTTCTGTGGTAAGTTTTATACCTTCACATTAAAGGAGGTATACACCTAACCACATTTTTAAAACTTGGGTTGAATTCTACTATGCCCTGAAACAAGCAAACTTGTTCTCAGATTTTAGGCCTTGTATCTTCAAAAGTTCGGTTCCCACACATTACAAAATGTAGTAGCAATCTAATCCACACATACGTGTGCAATTACCGTGTTTGTTTGACAAATTGTTGGAAGCAAAAAAATCCCTGCATGTCATGTTCTATGTATACACGTAGCCAGAACATGGAACAGGACATGCAGGCAATTTTCTTGCATCCACAATTTGTCAAACTAACACCATACAATGCACCCAACACTATTGCACACACATGCGCAGATATGTGTGACTTTGCTTCTATTGTGCACTTTTCCGCTCCCATAGACAATTCCAAATTCATGGACACAAAACATAGGACCTGAATTCTTATAAATGAGGCATTGAACCATATCCGAAGATTGTTCTTGTTGTAGAATTAAACCCATGAAGTTTGAAAAAATACCAAAAGTTTGGTCGGGCACGTATATATATACCCCCATAAGTTAATGATGTAGTGAAAAAACACAAGTCACTCTAAAATTTGGTGCAACTGCGGATCCTCTCGAAAATGCAGAGATTGTTGTTAACCAGGAGCACATGAGCTGCAAAGGAGTTGAACTCCTTGTACACTACCATTGTCAATAGATATCATTAGTACTTTCAATATTCGGAACGTAGCGCTCTACATGACATACACTACAACTGCAACTACTTGATTGCAGACGGCTGAGGGTAGAATCCATGTTATAATTATTAGCTCATGTGAAACACATAATGTATATATGTATGTGTTTGGATGGCATGGGAGACTCACACTCCTTTGCTGCCTTCTGTTCACATCTATACCCAGGCATGTGCATAGCACTACTGACAATGGGATGAGATGTCACAACTACCTACAATTACTGAACTCCCTAAGTACGTGTGCTGAGGTAGGGTTTAGCACTATGCATATTGCACAATAGCTGAAGGAAAATAATGAGGTCTCCACTTACCCCCTTCCTCGGCATCCAAATCTCTGGCCAGGGTCTTTCTGTAGCAACCCAGTCAGAAGCTGACTTAGCTCAGGAGAGAAGGAAGCAGACATCTGTACCTCCTTGAATATCAATAAAGAACTCAGTATACACTGCTATATGTAAGCACGATATTGGACATTGCTAACGTTTGTATATATGTACTGTGTTGTCTGTACTTCACATGAAAAGGCAAAGATCAGAGATTCCTCACTCTTACGTAAGGTTGTGTCGTGTACTGTTAGTTGTACTAAGGTATATAGCCATAGCCATTGACCACACACCAACATTTGGTGGAACCAGATCACACATACATGAAAATTTGTCTTACCTTCCAGACCACCAAAGTATACAAACCCTTCCAACAGGTGCAATCTAAGACTAGGACCGTTGATTATTGCCTAGACTCCAAACTTAGCATAGCTAACTCTCTAACACAAACGATCCTTTCCTGAAACTAAAAAGTTGGTAAACCAAAAGAATCTCCCGCAACTGACATAAACTCTCCCTGGCAGGTACAGAGCTGGAAACTACCCTAACGCTGTCACACTCGACACACACTTTCCTCGCTTTTTCCTCTGTGTTTACCCAACTCCTCATTGGGTTACTTCCATGAACTTAGCAGTAATCTAGAAAAACAGCATCACTATGTAGACCCATGCAGAAACCTTTTAAACTCGTTAAAAAGTGACTTACTGTTCAGTAAAACACCAGTAATGAAAAGCACTGAAGTGCAAACCCTCGGCGAACTGCGCACGCGCGGTACCACTAATTGATGGGCTGGGGTTTTAGTATGCGTTTACTCGTGGTATCCACGCTAGTAGCTCGCGGAGAGTCTGACACGGACTAGTAAATAGCATGCGGGAGTCGATACACGCCCTTCGTTGTGGCCTTCAAGATACACAGAGCAAGCGGCCCGGTCGAAGTTTGTGCTAATTAACATTATAACCGCATGCGCATTTTCCGCAGCGATAAAAAAATGGCCGACTACGCATTAGCCGTACAATGCCGGAAGCGCTCTAGCTTTGCAACGGAGCATTTTCAGAGAAAACCGCCTTTATATTCTGACCTTCGTTGCCCGTTGGGTAGATGGTATCGTTTCTGGGACGAACAGACGTTCGAGGAGTGAGATATAGAGTAACAGACAAACAGACAAACAGACAGACCCAACTACTGTACCCTCGCTGCGTATGCGCGCCGAGGGTAATTACTACATGTATGCAGGCAATCTTGATCACTAAGCACGGTAGTACTTAGTGCTGAAATCCGTTCGTTAACCACGCTTCATGTATCCCATCCCTATCTTGTCTCCCTTTCTTTTTATACCATCCCTATATGCCTCTTTTTTTAAATTCGCTGCATTTTTAATTTACTTGTCTCCACTCATTTTTATATACTACTACGTATATCTCTGTGAAAGGGGGCAAGCACCCTATAAAAATTAATAATAGAGAAAGATGCTTGTTGTCGTCATGGAAATGATGTAATATGCATGTGTACCTACATGTACGTAGCTTCATACATGTTGGTTGCCTAGATATTATACATAAATAAATACATATGTACATACATACATACTTATACCACGGCCATGCATATTTTCAAAGGTGCCGCCTACTATTTATTTGGCATATTCTGTGCAATACGCCATATTCTACGGGATATCCTGTGAAATAACAAGGATGTCCTGTGATATCCTGAGTACTGTCCTAGAACTTCTCTACAACTTTTCTCCTTTGAAAACGGCCTTGTGACGAGCTGCTCGGAGTACAGAAGGTTAGCTTCGTTCTTTCTAACAAGAAGTGGCGAATTAAGCATGCACGAAGCATCTGCGGGTAGATTACATGGTGAAACCACTCGTTTCAGGCTTACTTTCTGCCTACAATTTTTCTGGAGCGCTAAAGGAAGCACAGACTGTCCCGAATTAGCATTCTTTACGTTTACTCACTGCTTGACTCGGCAGAGAAGGACGACTGACTGCGGTAGTTTTTAGGCGGTTCATAACCATCTCATCTGTGTACTTTTCGTTATGGACGCCTGCAATGGTGCAATTGTCAAAGAGAACGAGCATTCGGTCCAACCGACCTGGCAGCTAAAAATGGCGGCAGTTCCACAGCTGTGCCCAAATATGGTCCGAAAATGATGACGCAATCCGTTACCATGGTATAAATTAATTACACCACGTCTACTGTGGGTGTTTCCGCAAAACCCTCAGGAATGTGTGATACATTCCTTCCGACATTTGCTATAACCCCCTAGTAGACGTGGTATAACAACTACATACATACTTGTTGGATATCCCTAGGCAACAGACGTGTATGAAGCTAGGTACTGGTGGACTGTATCAGCCTATACAATCCCACGTACATGTGCAAGCAGGCTTCATACATGCCATTTGCCTAGGGATATCCAACAAATCTGTTGCAGTACCCAGACAGGACAGCATACATACTTGTTGGATATCCCAAGGCAACCGACATGTATGAAGCTAGGTACTGGTGGATTGTATCAGCCTATACAATGCCATGTACATGTGCAACCAGGCTTCATACATGTGAATGCATCAAGTAAAAATAGGGTGTACGCCACATTATAATGTTTCCCTGTATACGCGAGTATAGCACGAGCCATACACGGGCGGAGGGGAAATCCCTTACGTAGAGCGCAATGCGCGTTGCGCGTAATGCTCTCGCGCGGTGCTGGTGTGGCTAATCGTCGCCATATCGCGCATGCAAATTCTCTATTCGTTGTACTACATAATTCATTCACAAACTCAAACTTGTCCCTGTGTGTCATAGCCCCTATTTTTGCTTGATGCGCTCACACATGCCATTTGCCTAGGGATATCCAACCAATTTGTTGCAGTACCCAGACAGGACAGCATACATACTTGTTGGATATCCCTAGGCAACCGACATGTATGAAGCTAGGTACTGGTGGATTGTATCAGCCTATACAATTCCACGTACATGTGCAAACAGGCTTCATACATGCCATTTGCCTAGGGATATCCAACAAATGTGTTGCAGTACCCAGACAGGACCCTGTCTGGGTACTGCAACATACACATACGTACATATATAAAAACACATACATAGATACATACATAGATACATACATACATACATACATACCTTATTCAGGGTCTGGTGGTCTATTTCCTCCTTAGACTTGGCATTGGAGGATCGGAATGGACTGTGTCTGCACAAACAAATATCAAAATTGCATACTTCCACTGATAACAACTTATGTAACTATTATGGTCCCAATATATGTGTTGTTGTAGTATAATTTGTACCAATCACTCTGTTACACCACCCCTGAAAAGTACATTGAAACTGCTATACTTCTTGACATCACTTACAGTGATTGTTCCAAAAGCATTGGCAAGTAGAGGCAGCAAATGCAGTAGTTAACGGAAGCTGAGTGCTGCCATGCACACTGCTTGCACACTCATATATAATTTACTTTTCAAGTTTCGTGTTTGATCATGTTCACATATCACGATTCATGTTCTATCCACACTAACGCTATTCACATACACTCTCCTTCTCCGTCGGTGTAGCTACGCAAGAAGATGTGTCGCTCGTCATGCATCGACGAGCTAGCCACGGAAAAAAACGTGTGGTGGCGGCCATGTGCATGGCCGCACACAAGAGCAACGAGTCTTCGCAAAGACTACAGATAAGTCACAATTCCTTGTCTCGGCAGAGTGAGTTGTGAGAAACACTGATGTTAGTGAAAACGTTCGAGCAGACCACTCACTAGCCCACCAATAGAAGAGAGCATGGCTGTTTAAGTTGCCCTGACTAGATGACACCGCCTACGGGGAAGGAAAAAGTGAATGGGAAAAACGGTGACTGTGAATACAATGGATGGAAATTGGAATGTGAATTGTGAAATATGAACATGAATCATGAAATGTGAACGCGAAACGTGAAAATTGAACTGTGAATGTGAAAATAAAATGTGATAGCCGCTCTCGGCTTCCGTAGTTACCAACCTCCTATTGTGTCTACACATACACGTCGGTCATCCTGCAGCATACGAAATTATGGTTGGTGCTTAACACAAAACACCTTTTTGGTGAGTGAAGAGAAGATAAATTTTTTCGTACATGATAAGGATGACATTCTATTTTTCATACTAATTTCGAATCACGCAAAACAGACAGACAGACACACAGACCCAACTACCGTACCCTCGCTGCGCATGCGCGCCGAGGGTGACAATCAGACTCAGCACAATAATCTGTTAGTACACATCATACTAAAGGAACATCAACTTACCCCTTCAAAAGCTTGTAGAGTACACATCCAAGAGAGAACCAATCAGCAGTGAATGTATACTGGACACCCTTCTTTATGACCTCTGGAGCCATGTAGCCATGTGTTCCACTGAATAAACACAGCATGAAAATATACAAGGGCACAAGAAAGGTTCCCCTTTGTGATAATGTATAACACTGTCAGCATCTGGTAACACTGCTTGAAATTTCCTGGATCCTTAGCTAAGAGTTTGGGCTCGGCAATCAGATCGCAGGATTTATACGTATAGTAGTCTCGTGGGTGATGAATAGGCTCACAGAAAAATATTTCCCAGGATTTCTGCTGCATGTCATGCCAACTCCGGTTAGGCCTACGAGAAATAACATTACGTGCTGCGAGAGGAAGGCCTGTGCTTGTGAGCCTTCACAAAAAGTTTGTATCCCTTTATCAAACTTGGCCCTCATGGCTCTCTACTGCATGCTGTGATGTATTTGGATGCCTTCTCTATATGAAGGAAGAACCTTTAAGTACACATACAGCAAAGGCAAAGTGGCACTCGAAAGAAATATATACAGCAGTGGCAGAATGGGATAATTGAATTCTACCCAAACCAAGGAATGTAAACAATGGGGGTGTTAGACCAGGAATAGTACCAGGCACACCTTTCCCTGGTGAGTTGAGTGTCCAGCAAGAGAGTACACATACGATACTCAGGCTCTTTGGGATGAGAAAGTGTGCTATCCACTGTTCAGGCATGTTCCGACAAGTTTGCATCATTCCTTTCATATACATATGTAGTACTCCCACAATCCCTTACCTTGTATGTGTGTATATACACCAAGTCACATGCTAGGTTGCATTTGAAAGACACAGTGGAATGTTGGCTAGGTCTGACAGGTTAAGGGTAATTGACAGGGGTGATCCTATCATATTCATGGTCTGGTCCTACACATTAGCTTTAACAATGGAAAGTGTTGGATTACTCCCCACGTCTTCTTCCCATGTCCCACATTGTCAGTAGAGCGTGAACACGAGCGGCCTCAGTCGGACTGTTTACACATTGGCTGGCAGGCGCGAGGAAAAATATGCGCGTGCGCATTCCTAGTATATTATTATTGAGGGTTTGCGTTTGAAAAGCTTTATGCTGGTAGTTTAGTGGGAAGCGCATTCAGCCTAGAGAGCAGAGTGCTGTGGGTCCAACACAACCCAGGAGAGCTCCTCTTCTTTGGAAATTGTCCTGGGTGTAAATATTTTTCATCTGCCCTGCTTTCATACCCTTCATGCAGCATCGTGGGTTCAGGTCCCACCTAGAGCAGCTCTTTTATATATTAGAGAAAAACTGTTGTGGTAGGTGTTGTTGAATTGTTAACCCTCGGCGCGCATGTGCAGCGAGGGTTACAGTACTTGGGTCTGTGTGTCTGTGTGTCTGTTACTCTCAATCTCACTTCTCGGGTGTTTGTTCTTCTCACAAAGGATACCACCTACTGAACGGGCAATGAAGGTCAGAAATTTCTCTGAAAACGCTCCGTTGCAAAGTTAGAGCGCGAAAAAGCCAATATGCAAATACACAACGGCTTACTACGGCATGATCGACCCGCGTGCTCTGCGTACCTCGGAGTCACCAGAAGATGCAACGCAGGGCGTGTATCGCCTCTCGCATGCTATCTAGTAGTGTAGTTAGACCGCGTCAGACTCTGCGTGAGCTGGCAAGAGACCACGAGTAACAGCTAAAGCTAAACCCAGCCCATCAATTAGTGGTACGGCGCATGCGTTTACTTACGATTGTGCATCACAGTTCGCCGAGGGTTTGCACTTCAGTGCTTTTCATTTAATATGTGTTTGCACCCCCTGATTCATTCATGTGCATGGTGTAAGAACCATCATTATGTGCATGAGTAAACAGTACTGACTACTGACTAAAAGCCGAGGTGTGAACTTACACGCTAGAAGACGGTTGGTGCTTTGTGAATTCACATGCCAGGCCAAGGTCTGAGATTCGGATGTGACCCTGTTCATCTAACAGGATGTTGGATGGCTATACGCGTAAGAGATACATAGTCACATTTTTCATACACAGGTGTCTAGTTATGTAACATATGGTTTGGTTCAAATACACTACCTACCTTTAGGTCTCTGTACACAATGTTTTGTCGGTGTATGTGCTCCAGACCAAGCACCAACTCTGCAGAGTAGAATCGCACCTACAGTATAATGAAATGGGACAGTTGACATTGTATGTACACCTGTAATACAAATACGATGAAAATGACCAGCTACAGGCTTTGCTGCAATACAAAGCAGCAAAGCCTGTAGCTCAGATGAAGAGGAACACCACGTGTATGTATTGTAGCTTCCATACCTCCCACCCCCAAACGATCGAACCACTAGACAATAGGAGGTGGCATAATTATACAGAGTCAAAAAACGGGGACAATAAGGAACATACAAAGAGGGTACATCCTTCTATTCTTGAAAACCTTGTTCTTCCAAACAAGGGGTGAAATGAACGCACCTCATTTTCACTGAACACTCCATGCTGTGTGAGATGATAGTGCAAATCCCCACCTGCAATAGTGGCAGAAAATAATACCTGCTGTTCTTACAATTTCCCCACTTGGAGCCGTTCACGAACGAGACAATCGGCAAGTGGCTAAAAAGCATCCAGAACAACGGAGAAAGTGTATGAGTACAAGTATATTAAAGAGGCATATAGGGATGGTATAAAAAGAAAGGGAGACAAGATATGGATGGGATACATGAAGCATGGTTAAAGACACCCCAACCCCATCACACAATCCCTATATTGTTGCCCGGTGTGCCACTCGTAAACTCCATTTGTACTCTTGGTTACTCAGTAGCATGACTTTTTTGTATTTTAAAGTTGTAAGTCCTAATTATTGTGTAATGTTGAATGTTTTAATACTTCACTTAGGCAACAATAGAGGGATTGTGTGATGGGGTCGGAGTGTCAGCCTGCTCAAATCAGTTCATTAACTATGCTTCATGTATCCCATCCCTATCTTGTCTCTTTATACCATCCCTATGCCTCTTTCTTAAATTCACAGGATTTCTCATTTGCTTGTCTCCACTCATTTTATATACAATATAATTATATATATTATATCTCTGTAAAGGGGGCAAGCTTCGCATTAATAACACAGAAAATGTCTGTTGTCCTCAGTCTGCCCACCAGAGGAGAGTTCAAGGACCTGGAGGGTGAGTGAGAGACTCACCAAGCTCCAGCAGGCCTTGTTGTTTACAAACACATGGTCGTCATGGAAATGATGTACAATTCGCATGCATACAACGTTTCATATCCATGCATGCTACCGTTAGCAAGTTTGAGGAGTGAAGAAGTAGTTTAAATGCTAAGGCTATTTGGTATGTGGTTGTCATGGAAATGATGTAATACGCATGCGTACAAATGTTTTCTCCATGTGTGCTACCATTAGCAAGTTTCAGGAGTAATTTTAAAGAAAAGTGCCTGAGGCTCAAACAATATGTGGTCATCATGGAAACGATGCACTACGCATGTGAACCATTCCATCCCTATTTATGAAAAAACATGTTTATAGCATACTAGCTAAAAGAGAGGAAAAGAAAAACCTCCCCCACCCAAGCACACAAAACACAGACAATAACATACCCAAGCATACAAAAACACAGACAATAACATATAAACATAACGAAAGAGGCAGGACCCTGGGTGCCCAGCCTTGAGAACTGGGGCGGTAGGTTAAAGAGTCTTTTATGGGCCCAACTCTCCCTACACACCCAGTGTCCCAACCTCCCTTACACGAAAATAAATAGATAGAAATCATGTACAAAAAACGACAGCTACAGGATAAAAACAACAGCCGGTAGAAAAATAGAAAGCCTCAAAGGACCAATAAACTCATAGAAAAATATAGATAAATATAAAAACTTTATGTTAGCATTGGCAATAAATATGTGAGGAGTGAAGAAGACGGCTGCATTTGTTGTTATTTACAAACGTGTAAATAACAACAAATGTAGCCGTCGTTGACATGCAGGCGTCATGGAAATCATGTTACAGGCATGTGTACCAAATTTTATGTCAATGCGTGGTACAGTTGGCAAGTTAGAGGAGTGAAGAAAATTGCATGAGGCTATTTGTTGTTGTTAACAAACATGTATTGTTGTGTGCTTTATAGCGATCACTGAATACTTATGTATACAAACTTTAATTCGCATAGTCCTTAGCATTTGTGAGTTACACTAACACACATATTCCCATTATAATGTATTGCCTGGGGCAATTTGTTGTTGTTTACAAACAAAATAGTACAGACGTTGCACATGTGGTTATCGATATGTTCATTCCTACTAAATTTCATGTCTTTATCTGTTTTGGTTTTTTGGTTAACGAAGAACAGAACTTCCTATCATATGGCCATCCCTTTATACTAAATGATGTGGCTTAAACAATCTCCCATTCACTGCAGTTGTTCCCTCACAGGGAATGCAGCAGCTTTAGCTAATAAATAATGTATGTTTGGTGAATGAACCACAAACCAACCTACTCAACCCAAAAACCAGAAATTATTATTATGGTGACGAAAACCCGTACACTTTGGGAAAGTACAACAGAGAAACACTAAACCACCAGCTACAAGTCTACCACCGACCAGTCTTTAGACGGCAGATTCAAATTGACCAATCTGATGGCGTAAAACGCAGATTCTAAATCCCTTATTTTCAAAGTACCATGTTTCCACGGAGACGCCCGCCAAAAAATGGCGTCTTCGTTGAGGGGCATGGCAAGCTTCCGCGCATAGAAACTTGCTCTGTCGCAAAGAACTCACAGGGATAACTTCAAGCTTGCTGTATCCGATGCTTCTCCGATGAAAGGTCTCTCTACAATAAAATGAATACCTTTTTAGCTTAACCCAGCGAGAGCGGAAGATGACGGACATGGACAACTTGACAGCCAGCACAGCCACCGTCTAAATAGTAAAGGTGGCCACAATATAGGGCTCGTGTGGAGAAAATTTTACACGAGCAAGCGATTTCGGTTCAAAGTATGTAGCCATCATCCATTGTACTACTGCATCATGTCCACTAGGTCATCCCTGTCTTGTCCCCTTACTTTTTATGGCATCCCTATATTCCACACTTTCCACCCTATATTCCACACAAATTTTTATTTACTTCTCTCCTTTCCTTTTTTTACTGCATTCACATGTATGGTGTGCAATAAAAAGTTGGGCCCATAGAAAAAAGCAACATTAGTTAAGCTATTGCCTCTGAGGTTTTGTCATCATTCACATTACATCAGTGCACCAAGTTTCATTGTGAGAGGACCCATCATAAGAGTTATAGGCACTGACACCATTTAAAAGTCTTTTTGCCTGAGGCTATTTTGTTGTTGTTTACAACCTTGTAATTCCTGTTTCGATGAACTCTTATCATGGTCACTCAGTGTACCAAGGTTCATTGTTAGAGGACATACCACTAGTAATTTATAGGCACAAACACCATTTACAAGCTTTTATTACTTGAGGCTGTTTGTTGTTGTTTACAAGCTTGTAATATCTTGTTTCGATGAACTCTCATCATGGTACATCAGTGTACCAAGTTTCATTGTTAGAGGACCAACCATAAGCAAGTTATAGACACAAACACATTTTACAAGTTTTATTGCCTGAGGCTGTTTGTTGTTGTTTACAAACTTGTAATGTTTACATTTTGATGCTAATGATGGGTTGCATGTGTGTTCAAAGTTTTATCATTATGAGTATTTGCTCTACCTAGTTAGCACACTTTATTGGTCTATATCATAATGTATGGCCTGGGGCTATTTTTTTATTTTATTTGTTGTTTATATGTAAACACAATTGTTTACGAAGAAATAAAAATGCGACCTGTCATGGATTCCAATCTTTGTGCAAGTTTCATCTCCATAATTATGTTAAGTGATTTTTGAGATACACTTGTTGAAACTGAACAACAACAACAACAACAACAACTGATTTTTTGAGTACTGATTATGCGATTTAAGCCATTTCTTGGATACATGATCTTTGTGACAATACGGATCAGTCTGATGTGTCAAAAGGTGGATCTGATTGAAACTGAAAGTGAAACATGAAAATCTCAAATGCAGGATGACCTGTGTCATCCCTATATACTAAGTACTACTGTACTTAGTGATACTGCTTGTGAACGGAAACACACAATTTACACGGCCTCGGAGCCCTTAGTAGCGTCTTCGCTGCACTCAGACAGCTACAGCTCAGGGCCCCTCAGGCCGTCTAAATCGCATATTTCCATTGACGCGCAGTATAACCTATATTTAATGCCCATGTACTGCTTGGAATGAGAACAAATCCTATGACGTCAAAATAAACCCTTGCCAAATCTGGCAATGGTATTTCCTGTGATATGGAGAAAACACCGCCATATAATGTGTATATCCCTATGCCTGTTCCAATCAATGGGGCATCCACAAACAAAGCACTGCACATGTGTACCGGGCAACCTTTCTTGGCACAAGGTTATGTTCGTGTGACATATAGTACAGGTAACTTTCAGATCACCATTCATCAGATCAAGAATGAAGCACAGCTTTTCAGGAGTCTGGAAGGCATAGTAGAGGTTCACCACAAATGGACTGTCAACCTACAAAACAAAGAACAAATGCAGCAGTAAGCACATATTATACTAAAATCTGTCTCTGCTCTGGAAAACTTATACCAGTCGATCTACGGTATATCAGACCATTAGCATAACTGTGTGCATGTGTACAAATTACCAACCTTTGCAAGCATGTTTCGTTCATTGACAGCTAGGTACTCTCCTTTCTTGACTTTGATTCTCTTTTTGTCCAGTAGCTTCATTGCCAGCCTAATATTCACATATTTACATACAAATTCATAATCACCACAGAAGTTACTTTCATTAACAGCTATTGAGAACACAATGGCCATATGGCCCACAATCAAAGATCATCACCACCTTTAAACACACATATAAATACTTGCTTATACACAATTACTGTTGTACACTCACATTTTCCCAGAGTCATCTTTCCGACAGCCATAAACCTCCCCAAACCCTCCCCGACCAATGATTCTGTGGATACTGAAGTCTTGTAATGAAATCTGGAAGACATAACAAACTAATCATGCAACTTCAACACAATTACATTAACACATGTATTATGTTGTATAGTTACATAACCATGGGAGAAGAGCAAAATACAAAACCATCCAAACACAATAGAGACACTCACAACTCACCAGGTCTGGTGTGAGCAGTTCCAAATATTTCCACTGACAAAAGCGAACATACTCTTGGCTAAGAGTGAAAAGAGACGGAGGGAAAGGAAGAGAGGGTAGGTTGGCCAACACAACCTCGGCACAAGTTAAAACAACATGAATACTCCAGATAAAACAGATAACAAAAGGAGAGACTTGAACTATTGCCTGGAGGAGAGGTCCAAGAATCCATGATAGAATAACTGGTGTAGATAGGGCAGAGTGGTCAGATATTTTCCTTGTTGATACTCTCAAGGAATATCACAAGCAAAATAAATGTACGAACCTCTTTGAGAAGCCATCCATGTACTTCTCATTGAGGTGCTGATACAAGTGACGCTTGACTGCTGAGAAGACAGATATCGGTGCCTCACCCTCCTTCAAGGCATCTGACAACATTTGAGCTATCTCTTCAGGCATAGTCTGTAATTGATTTAATACGAGGCTTGGGGTGTAGTTTAAATAAGTATGCACCAGCATGGAGCACATTCAGGGGGAGATAATTCGCCACTTTACTGAGAGCAGGTTTAGCCGGGAAATGCTTCTTACCCAAACTATTGTGTCAAACTTCGGAACATAGTCTCTACACAACCAATATCCCCAATACACCCTACCCACACACATTCATGTATACTAGGAATGCGCACGCGCATATGTTGCCTCGCGCCTGCCAGCCAATGCGTAAACAGTCCGACTGAGGCCGCTCTCTACTGACTGCGTGCGAAGCCTGACTTCCTACGAATCTGCGCACACGGAGGAAGTTACACTTCCTTTTGGTGACTAATTGACATTCCTAAGCATGACTAATTGACGACGTACACGTACGTACGCATATCGCGAGAATACAACCCGGAGTAGTTGCCTCATGCTAACGCGCTCGGCAATAAGGTGACTTGACAAGTGTAATTTTCAAGGACCCCACTGTAAAATGAGCAAGTATCGTTTCTTTCTTCACAGGTTAGTGATCTGTACAAAGAGCCACTTTAAGTATGTGTATACCAGCATTTGCACAGACAACATAACCTGATACTGTCTGCGTTTACCTATTAACGAATACATCCCAAGAAGTACAAGAGGCTTACACTTGACATGGCTAATCTGTCTGCAAAGACAAATTTGTCGTAGATTTCTTTGGCCCGTTTTTTTCGTTGTTCATGTGCAGCTATTCCTTCGAACATCAGTATCTAGAGTAAACAGTGTAGCACATAAAAACAGTCAATTCTAACAATGTCACTTACAGCTCTAAGAAATTCGTAGATGTTGCATTTATCACCAACAAACTTTCGAAGGTAATACGCACCTGCAATCAGAACTGGTTTACACTTGTAGCCCAGAAAGTACGTATTTACCCATCCTCTGTGAGTGGATCTTCTCGAAAAGATAGGTTCCTTCTTGTTGGAAGTGCAGGTGGACCACATTGTGAATGCTGCAAAACACACAGAATGCTCCTTCTTTATCCCAGATTACACCAAACACGTGTATAGAACAAGCGCCAAGGCTGCCACCCACACCACACCTTGTGCTTGTGTACACACCTACCACAACGTGATCCCGCGGCAAGCCGCCCGCGCCTAGCCTTAGCCTACCTCGCGTCGGGTAGAGTTACTTTCTTGATGGTCTTTGCGGCTGGTGCCTTGGAGCGCTCCATGGCCATGAGATAAGAGACATCAGCCAGAACAGCTTCGAGATCGGCCATAGTCGATTCGAGTTTTGGTCACAGAGAAACTTTCCTGACTAGGTGGAACACAGACACTGACCAGACTGCTGGCTGGACTGAGTACTAGCGAATCCGCCACGTCCAAACGGTAAGGCGTGGTTATAAGTACAGAGGTGTATAAGGGGCGTGGCGCTGTGGAGGGCAAGAAGCCATGAACGGCATGGGCGGTCATGGCAAGAAAGCTCATGTTGTTGTCGTTCAGTTTCAGCTATCTCAAAAACCAGGTAAGGTAAATGGGGGTAACTTCGGACACGGGGTAATACACGGACATAACTCAAACAAGAGAAAGATTCGGATATATTTCACTTGATTAAAGCACTGACAAATCTTCCTCGCGTTTTTTTCGCAGCGAATAAATTTCGAGGCCGGTGCAACGCCCCATGTCCGGAGTTACCTCCGCGTCCGGAGTTACCTCCATTTACCTTATAAGATGCAACCTTGCTCAGAGATTGAAATCCACCACAGGCGTGCAAAAGTATCTATCACTAAGTATGGTATATACAAACACCTAATCAGACACCATCATCACACCATCAATCGTCAGTAATAATTGTAATTACTAACAAGTAAATAAAACATTCTGCAAATTAAAAAGTGTGTGGAATATAAGGATGCCATAAAAAGCAAGGAGACAAGAAAGGGATGACCTGGGCATGCAGTAGTACAATGGGATGATTGTTACATCTTCAAACTGACATTTCTTGCTCATGTAAATTTTACTCCACACAAGCCCTATATTGTCGCCACTCTTGAATTTTGTGTGAAACGAATTCTGTAGGGAAAGCAGCATACTTAGTTGAGCGAACATCAAAGTAAACACAGTCACGATTTAAAACTGAGGACCTGGCATTTGCTGCCAGTCTTACATGCATAGGAAACGAGTCCATCATACGATAGAGATCACTCGTGCTTTGGGACAATATAGGGTTTGTGTGGAGTAAAATTTACATGAGCAAGAAATGTCAGTTTGAAGATGTAACAATCATCCCATTGTACTACTGCATCGCATGCCCAGGTCATCCCTGTCTTGTCTCCTTGCTTTTTATGGCATCCCTATATTCCAATACGCAGAATTTTTTATTTACTTGTCTCCTTTCCTTTTTTTAACGGCATGCACATGCATTGGGGCATAATGTCCATATAAAAGTAACATGTATTTATTGCCTCGGACTCTTAGTCGTCATCTAGATTTTATTTCACTTCCAAAGTAGATAAGTGTATATACAAAGTTATAGGAAAAACAGCACTTAATTGCCTGAGGCTGTTTGTTGTTGTTTACAAACTTGTAATTTCTGTGTCGATGAACTCTCACCATGGTACATCAGTGTACCAAAGAGGACCCACAATAAGCAAGTTATAGGCACAAACATCATTTACAAGTATTCATTGCCTGAGGCTGTTTGTTGTTGTTTACTAACTTCTCTAACCCTAGTGGGATAGCGCACTTACGGCCTTTCCATTGTTATTGCACTTGTACCTTGAGCCCCCTTCTCTCCACACAATTCAGTTTCATAGACAAGTGACATACTCGAGGTTGCGTAATGCATGAACCAGTGTGAGCAGATAATTACACTGTTACATTCACAATCTTGTGCTACCATGGAATTTAACTTCAGGCTCATCACAGTTGATTTGCAGAACAAAAGCCTTGTTATCTGTCTATGTGCTCAGAAATTCTTTGGATAAATGCATGTTATTGAAGCCTGTATATGCTCTGTTCAGTGCAGTCCGAGAATGGGGAACAATGTCAAAGTCTAACACAGCGTGTACTCTTGCGTCTCATGAGTCTCATAGGTCTAATAAAGTTCTGCACGGGTTCGTATTTTTGTCCATGCTGGAATTAAGTTAGAAATAACAATGAGGCAGTATGAAGGGTGTGGTAAAGACGGCGAGGTTCTGATATGCTTTTGAAGATAAACAAATATGAGGCAGAGGAACAAGAGAATGCTGATAGTAATGTGATGCCTGCAATGGAATGCTGAAGCACATGTCATGACGAACACATAGAGGCCATGTCTTGCAATTTGACTATATATGAAAATAATGTTACTTGACAGAATTCATTCCGCTATAGTACACATGGTATATTCAGTGTGGCCTTGAGTGGTGTTGGGTACTGCACTAGCTGTTTGACACTGAAAGTGGACATAACCTTCCAAACGCAGTGTTTGCTGATGAAAAATGTCCTCATTAATATATTTTGTATGAGGAGCTAAGTCTCTTCAGTTGAATATGAATGGTGTATAGGACCACAATGAGGGCTT